>CAIGRB010036993.1:0-57250 GCA_903798255.1 Fraxinus quadrangulata | reverse complement strand
AAAGTAAATTAAGGTTTAATGTGAATGACGCTTGTACCCCTACAGCCCTAGAAATTATTACCATTGTATCCCCGATTCTTACCTATAAATATAAGGTTTTGGTTCTTAATAAAATACACACAAGTTTATTGACTTCTCTTATTTTCTTCTCTTTTCTCTCTTTTCACAACAAATTGCATATATATTTTTGTTAATAATTAGAGTAATCCAAAATTAAATTCAAAATCATTAATAGTATGTCTTCCAAATTAGAGAGAGTTTTAATTAGAGTAGATAATTAGTCATGTTGGGATCAATGATTAATTCATCATTTTATTACTTGTACGTACACGATATCATTCACTTGTAGAAAATATTAAAAAGAGTGTTCATCCACCTACATTAGAGAAGATTAAGTGGTTAGAATCGAAAAAAAAAAAAAAAAACTAAACTAAATGCTTTGAACCATAGTTTATATTACTTTAATCTCACTCTTAAATATCTCAATCTTGTTTAAAAAAAAAAAAATATGAAAGCGACTGATTAAAATTAGGTAAGACAAATTTCAAAGCGAGACACGTTTAATTAATATGTTGGAACAATGACCCTTTTTAGATTATTTTATGTTAAAAAATTTCTTTTATGCTCAATTTCAAAGCTGACCGGCTAAAATATATGCCAGTTTACACTTGAACCATAAAAGCTGCCTTTGGCCCTTTATTACCAATTCTCTATTTTGTTATTATCTTTTGATAAAAAAAGCAATCGTTAATCATTTAGAGGGTGAGGTATCACTGCCATTCACAAATTTTGATATTCTTTTTTACACATTTAAAAAAATAAATAAATACAATTTTATTTCCGTATTGTAACATAAAATCTTTTCATTTCAGGGTGAAATAGACAATTGTTTGAGGTATAGAGTGAGAATTATAAGGAAAATTTTTCCGAGTTATACCAATCTTCATTCCAACTATACTTGACAAATTTTCTAGTCTAGCTAGAAAAGAAACAAATGACATTAATCCTTTCACTATTCACATTAAGTTGTCGTATACCATCTTCAATTTTGTAACTTATTTTCATTAGATTGAATATAAAGTAAATAGCATTTAGTGCATCTCAACCTTTTTATAGCATCAAAGTCTCTCTAAATATAATATATTCTCTGTTTAAGCACCATAAATTTTATTGTAACTTTTTTAAATAGAGAATGAGTTTGACTCTTCAAATATGTTGTCTTTAATAAGTTATATATTTCAATCTACTTTGGTTATTAAATTCATATTTGAATTAATTGGTCACTGATATTAAATAAAAGATGAGGGAAAATCAATAGGAGTTTGTTTGGGAGAGATTAAAATCGAATTAATATTGAAAAACTAGCCATTATTGTTGACTTTTATTAGAGGAGTGTGACCCAATAACGACTATATTTTCAATTTTAATTGGATTTTAATTGTTACCAAACAAGCTCTAGATGTTTCATTAGAAAAGAAAAATGAAAAGCGGAAATAAATAGCATTGTTAGTGTATAAAAAATTTATCTCTCTAAATTTAAATATCCTATCTACTATATATAAAACACTCTTTATAAATAGAGAGTTATTTGAAGATTCTCTAATACTCCATTTTTAACAACTTGTACTATTAAGGCTCTACTATTAAACAATATTCATTGATCTATTGAAGAAATATCTACCAATGGGAAAATGATATTATTCACCGCAATGCTTTAGAATTCCAATAATCTAAATGAGTTAATTCACATAAGATATTTAATTAAAAATGTCATAAATAGGACTGAAACCTGCTTACTTGACTAGAAAAATTTAGAACTAGTTTGAAATCGGGTCATACGATTTTTTTTTTAATTTGAACCCTCTAAAATTACATTAGAATCAGCAAGTAAACTCACAAAACTAGTCGATTTACTCCAAAACTGGTTAGTTCATTTCCATAATTTTGTTAACACGCCAATTTGCTCTTTAAACTTTAACTTTTTATCTTTTTCGAATCAATGTCCAAAATCAATTTTCAAAACATTAATTCTTAGTGCAATGGATATAACTTTCTGAATAACACGATATATAATAAAATTTATTAGTAGTCTATACGTACATGAAATAAATGTCAAAAGGGCGTCTCATTCTCGTTGCACACGAGCCCCAGCAGTACTCAACTACCTAACAATGACTTGCCACATACCCAATTAGTATTGAAATATTATGCTATCTCGGCCTTGGCTGCATCTGTATAGTCTCTTTTAATTGGTTAAAAGTCGGCTACATCGGACGGCAAGATTGGCGTACGTGTCTACTATTCTTTCAATGTAGAATAATTAGTATAGAATTTAGCATTTAAAGTATGTAGCTTGGTCCTGCAAAATTTGGTTCATCGTTTATCATTATCCCATTTTAGTGGTCCTGCAAAAAAGCTGTGGTATGTTAGCAGTTAATGTTGTATTGGACTTTGAAGAGGTCAAAATATGGACCGAGGAAGAAAATACACCGTATTGCCGCTCGTTGGTCTTTTGCCTACAACTCGAGTGGTAGAATGAAATTTCCAGCAGAGACAGAGAGCTGACAATTGCCTGGCGCTCAAGCAATGCACATGCCGCTCTCTTATCGCGAGCTTGGCGCTTGAGCATCGCGCTTGTCTAGCCCAAGATTGTTTTATTTATTCCAAGCAATTTTTTATGTTATTTTCATTTTTAGGAATATTATTAAGTTTTGACATGTACCGCTATATATAGTTGACTTTGCTTCATAATTTGAACAAGTTAAACTTTATTAGAATTGTGATAAACACAAAATTTTTGTAATTATTTTTCCTTTATAATGAATTCTTCATTCTCGTGTCAAATTTTTCGAATGTTGTGATTGTTACTTTATATCGTTTCATATAATCTCGTTTCTTCCATTTCTAACAAGTGATATCAACACACATAATTCTTGTTCAGATTCTAACAATTAAGATAAAACATTTTTACATTTTATAAAATCAATCTTTATACACATTTCACTTAAAAAAAATTTGATAGTAAAATTTAGTCATTTTATTGTTGTATATTCTAAATGAATAAGATAATCTTAAAATATGAGTGTAAAGTCAACCTCATCTACATATGAAGTCTTCACGTACACACCTTTATTGAAAAATGCGAACTTTTCTAACGAATCCTTAACCAGGGTTAAAATGAAATAAGCTTTTCTCTTAATTTTTTTTGCAAAAATGCTTTTTTCTTATTTAACAAATCACAAAACCCATTTATTTTTACTGTTACAATCTAAAATGAACTCTAGAGAAGCATTAAATTTTGAAGTGTGAACTGTGATAATGTTGAAATCAGGCATGCGAGTTGATTAGATTCTTGAACAAAACCTTATACTAATATCAAAGTCGGTTGTAGTAGGAAACAATATAAATCACACTTTTGTGCATTGAAAATAACTGGTCTACGTTTTCAACTGGCCAATAACTTATTGACACAAATTAATCAGCTTGAAATGAGTCGAAGACTGTATTATGCATATATTTGGTACCGATTAAAATTCAAATTTTAATCTAAGTTAAAATTAACAATTAATTTTAATCACGTATTTCATCAAATTTTATCAAATTTTACTAAAAAAAATAATTTTAATTCCCACCAAACAGGGGCTATAATATACCCGCCTTCTTAAGTCTTAATTATTTGCAAGAATTGATATTTGTTCAAGTCTTTAAGACATTGAAGCTTTATTAGTATCATATTATATTATCTAATTCACTATTACCTGCTTGAATTTTATCTTCTTCTGTTTTGTCTTAACTTTAAATGCCAAAAAAGTACCACGAGACTTCTAGAGCTGTTTTTGAAAGCTTAATTTTTTTTAATTAATTTTGAGTTTTTGTTTGATCAAAACACCTAGCGCTAAACATAAGAAGTGAAAAATCCAAATTCATTACCAAATATTAAAGGAAAATACATTACTCAATTCTTTATCTAATATCAACCTGAGAAAACCCAATCCATTAGCAAATATTTTATTGTTTATCCTACTTAGATACTTATATTTTGAAAGTATCTTCAAGACTATTTCTTAATGAAACAACCAATCATAACTTTTTACGACAGAAACAGAAGTCATTAAAAGTAAAATTTCTTAATAAAACAGTTTATATTTGATGGCCTTATTCTCGGTATTCAATTCAATCAATGAGTGTTTGGGGGTGTTAATCACGTTCCACATTTATTCCACTTTATCAATTATGTATAAGTGCAGAAACACGTTTTTGAACAAAAATAATTTGGTATCCACGAAACCTAAATAGTAAAAACCATGCGATGTGATAAGTTAACAAAATTGTATCCTCAATCATTGTGCGGATGGAAGAACTGCATTGACAAATGTAGACGTTGAAGCAGCAAAACGATGATTTTCTATCATGATTGTCTAACTATAAATGTGACGATAAAATTTTTGCTTTCTTCAATCATTGTGCGATATTGATTTGGGCTAGTATTATGATGGCAAGCTCATTTTATCCTTGAGGTCAATGAATATGTTCAAGAAAATTATACTGAGGAAAAGACAGTGATTGTTGATATTAGTAGTGTACCATGAGAGCAATGCGGGTTTCTATTATTACAATTGTGGATAATTTGAGATTGTAGATATTAGTGGTGTACCATGAGTGCACTATTCACCATTTAAACGATTTTTTTCTTATTAAAAGTACTTTAAAAGATCACTTTTCAGAAAGCTGTCATTCAAGAAAACATAAATAAAAAGTTGAGCCATCACAAAAAGACCCTAAATTAAACTTTGTCCTGTGCAGTTTGATTTACAAAAGAGTGCTTAATTTCAACATGGGTCATTGCTTTAAATTATACGAAAATATAACGTCCACCCACTCGTTTATGACGCAAGGTTGACGTCATGAGCTGACTCACAATTTACTAGCTGTAAGTCTGTAACCCCCTTGAAGGTTTTTCTATTTCCCTATAAATTCATCCTTTCTGCCCCATCTAGTAGAGTACAACCAGAACAAAACACACACACAGGGAGTATCAACATGGAATGCAGGGAAAATCCCAGCATCACTACCACCGGCGCCACCTCGGCAGTGGCAGCAGCAACTCATCCCTCCTTGCTCTCTCCTATATCATCACCGACTGGATCTTTTCCGCCACGAGCTGTTTTAGTTAGTCCTTGTGCTGCATGCAAAATCCTCCGCCGGAGATGTGTCGATAAATGCGTGTTGGGGCCTTATTTTCCACCGTCGGAACCGCTCAAATTCACCATTGCTCACAGAGTTTTCGGCGCCAGCAACATAATCAAGTTGTTGCAGGTATTTTTGAGTGGGTATCTATTTATTATGAGTCAAGACGATAGATTTAGCTTGACGATAGATTTAGCTTGGAGTTAAATTCAATTAAAATTTCAAGTCAAAATCAAAAATTAATTTTAACCACATATTTTATGAGATTCATAGCTTTTCAACTACACATTTTATCAACTTTTATCAAAATTTACTAAAAATCTGATTTTAATCTCTACTAAATTGAGGCTCAATAAGTTCTTGCCAATAATCACGTCCTTTAGATAAAAAGTAATAAAGAGCATTGAGGATACAATGGTGTATCTGAAGATGACTAGACCACTACACTATCAACGAAAGAATTCAGCTCGGCTTGGCTTTCTAATTGGAATGGGAGTGCTCGATGACCTTTTTTTTCCACTAAGTGATTGCTTTGACCTTAGCGTACAATCAAAGTGGTTTCCCACTGGACATTGGATCTTGTCATCCAAAAAGTCCAAAAGTCTGTCTGTACAAATAATGTCAAGATTTGCATTAAGAGCAGATTCTTAGATTCCATTTCGATCCAAACCCAAAAGCCAATGTCTTTCTTTCTAATCCACTAATAAGTTTTTCTCTCTCTCTTATAATAGAGGTAGTAGTAGATAATTCAGTATGATTCTTCTTCTTTTGACTAGAATTTTGCCACCTTTGCTTACTTAAAGTGGTGCTTGATCACACTTGTAGTAGCTTCCACTACTGAAAGTGATAGATTCAATTGTCAATGAAAGTAGGCAGCTAATTTATAGTAAGTAATAACCTGTATTTTCTTTGCATAACCAAAATTCAACTCTCTTCAATCACTACCTCAATTGAGATTTGTTGTTCCCATTGGACTATTTTTATGACAGTTTCTCGCTAATTTGCTAACATTTAATTTAGACATGCCACCTCTTGTTAGCAAATAAAAAGTCGTCAACATAGTAGACTACAAATGACATCACCTCTAATTAATGGAGGCTTCCTATTTTGCTATCAAGATTACTTATAAGTTAAGCCCTTGTTTGGTTTTGCTAAAAATCAGTGTTTTAAGTAGATTTTAATAAAGTGATTGAAAAGTTGATAAAATTTATGAGTCTCATGAAATGTATTATTAGTTTGGGGAAAAATGGGTTTTTTGAGATGGGGCCAAACAAGACGAAAATATTTAGTAGGGGAAATTCTTCTATTTATGTTCATTAGTACATGACATGTATATATTGCGCGCAGGAACTTCCTGAAGCTCAAAGAGCAGATGCTGTGAATAGTATGGTTTATGAAGCCAACGCCAGGCTTAGGGATCCAGTTTACGGTTGTGCCGGCGCAATTTGCCAACTTCAGAAGCAAATCAGTGAGCTGCAAGCAGAATTGGCAAAATCACAGGCTGAAATTTTAAACATGCAATACCAAAATGCCAATTTGGTGGAATTCATCTGCCAAGAAATGTTACAGAATCAAGAAAACTCCCCCCAAGACCAACAAGACGAGAATTCACGATTCCTTTTCGATGAAAACTTTTTCAGCATGGGTTCGGAACCCCTCTGGACATGAACAATATTTGAAGTGAGAAACTAAGAGGTTGCTACATCTAATTTTTACATAGTTGATCCTAGCTAGCTGTTTACCAAAAATGTATTACATCATGGGATTTACATCTTGAACTAAAATTCGTCGAGATGTTTAACCTAGTTAATTAGCTCATTTTCTTGTATTATTACTTTTCCTAAGGAAAAGAAATGCCATGGAAAAATATATGTTGGAAAGATGTTCATGGGGCAAAGGACTATAGAAGCTTGAAAAATAAAATGAAATTAGGCTCATATTTTTGTTCACGTGGTGAGGATCTAGCACATGAGCTTAGCCCATAGACGAACCTTATGCTCGGCCCACATAAGAAATGAAGGCCCAATACTATTTCAATATGTCTTAAATAATTTTGATGTCATGAAAGTTCAAAACCAATCATGCATGTTTTCTATAAAAATATAATTTTTAAATAATGTTGGACGGAATAGAATGTTTTCCAAATATTTGACCCGACGGTGAAAAAAATTTATTTTTAGTATTGTAAATATTTTTTTTAGGATTTGATTTGAGTACAAGTTATTTTTAAAAGGATTGAATCATAAGTTTTAAAAATGAGAAATAAAAAAAGGTTGAAACTTTCACAATTTTGTTGAATAGTCAAGGCATCAATTGGTAGGATATATATTGCATTATGCACCCACGTTTCACATAAACATTGCTTTAATGGGTGAATTATTGAATTAAATAGCACAAAAAAATGCAACAAAGAAAAAAATGTAGCATAAACCATTTTAAATTCCTTGAATTGATGGCTGCAAACATGTTTTTTTTAGAATTTGGTTCATTTCCTTCAAGTTAATCACACACATACGCGTATGGCATTAATTGGAATGAAACCTACATTCTAAAAAAACACATACACGTATGGCATGTTTTCAAAGTGCTTAAAATTAAAAATGAAACCTACAAACCCATTTTAAATTCTCTTCAATTGGGGGAGTGATGAACGCAACCGTTTTTTGTACCTTTCATTTCCCAAATAATTCATATTTTCTACTACAATATATATTTGTATAACTTATACATATGAAGGTTCACATTTTGAAACAAGAAAAGAAAAGAAAAAAATTTCAAAAGAAAGAAATAAGAGAGAAGCTAATTTTTAAAAATTCCGGTGCCGTCGGGAAGTAGGGATGGCAGTGGGGCGGGTTCGAGGGGGGCACCCCCGCCCCGCCACTCCACTGTCCCGTCCCGTCCCGTGCCCCGTCCAGCCTTAGACGGGGCGGGACGGGTACGGAGCGGGAGCCTACCTCGCCTTTTTTTGTTTTTATTATTACAAATTCAAAATTTTAAAATTCAAAACAAATAACAATGTCCAAAATTAAACATTTACAAATATAATTACATTCTAACTAAATTTCATCTGAAACTAACTGGAAACAAACAATGTCCAAAATTAAACATTTGCAAGTATAATTACACTTAATCCAAAATGTAATATTTTTCCATCTTCATAACTTCATTCTTCAGCAGAGTTAGATATAGCACAAGATGGCTCCTGAAAAACGGAAGAAATATTATACTTAATATCATCATAAGAACTATGATTAAAATTTACATTATCTGAGAAATAAAATTACCTCCTCATCAATATCCTCATCATTCATCTTGGAGCAACATCCAAAGTATGCAGATATCGCAGAATTCGCTATTAATAAAGTGAAATAATTAGTATTAAATTCATAAAAAAGAACAATATGAAAGCAAATGTTTATATACATCATACCGTGAATATCGGCCCATAACCAATCTTGAGTACACATTAAAGCCTCCAAAGTTTTGGGGTGAAGCCTATTTCTGTGTGGACTAACAAATCTACCACTAGTACTGAAGGCAGATTCGGACGCCACTGTAGATACCGGGATGGCCAAAATATCTTTTGCAATTTGAGATAAAGTCGGATATTTGATTGCATTTACTTTCCACCATGTCAATATATCAAAATCATCAGATCGAGGCAATATAGGCTCATCCAAGAAAGATTCAAGCTCAGTTTTCACATTACTAGGAGCTCCAACATTGGAAACAAATCTATAAAAACCCGCCATGCGATCTGATTTATTATTAGCACTTGACGTCTCGGTTTGACAAGAAGAATTAGAAGATTGAGCTGCAGACCCACTTGAATCATTCTTTTTCTGATAATCATGCACCAACTTGCTACAAACTTGATAAATTTTTTCAATCTCACTTGCAGCGTTGTGATTAAAAATACGAGGATAATAATACTTAACTAACATCATCTTATACCTTGGATCCAACACTGCTGCTAAAGCCAAAACTCCATGAATATCGCTCCAATACTTGTTAAACTTTTCCATCATACTGGTCGCCATCATTTGAACTTCCACATAAGGAGATTCAAGCCACTCATACAACGATAGTTTGATATCACAAATATTTGCAAAGAAAAGATTAGCAGTTGGATACTTTGTTCCTGAAAACAATTCAGTAACCTCAAAAAAAACCTTTAACTTCTCACATATTTCTTTTGCCAAATCCCAATCACCATCACTAGGCAAACTTTTATACTGTGACTCCCTCTGTTTCAAACGAGGAAAAACATCCTTATAAATCAAAGCAGTATGAATCATCAAGTATGTGGAATTCCACCTTGTTTTACAATCAAGCACCAATTTTTTCTCACAATCAATTTTCAATTGACGTGCAAAGAGCTCAAATTTTTCGGATCTCTTTGGCGTAGCTGTCCAATAAGCAACACTATCACGGATTTTCTCAACACTACCACCAATAATCTCCAACCCATCATTCACAATAAGATTTAATATATGTGCACAACATCTCATATGGAAAAATTCACCATTCAATACAAGAGAACGAGTACAAAGCTGACTTAACACAATATTGATCATAGCATCATTTGTGGTGCAATTATCTACGGTCAAAGTTAGTAACTTACGATCAATATTCCAGTCCAGTAAGCTGCACAATAGAGTTTCTGAAAGCACGTCAGCAGTGTGTGGGCACGGCACATATATAAACCTGAGTTCATTCAAGAAAAAATTAAATTAACTAAAATAATATAATTTTGGTAAATTATGAAAACAAATGAATGTAAATTATTGTACCTCATGATTCGACTCTGTAGTTTCCAAGCATCATCTATGAAATGAGCAGTGATAACCATGAATCCTTTCTTTTGATTAGAAGAGGTCCACATATCGGTAGTGATTGAAATTCGACTCTCAATCTTCTCAAGTGCAATCATATTTTTTGCTTTCTCGTATTCATAAATTTTCAAAATGTCGCTCTTCAAAGTGTTGCGAGAAGGAACCTTAAACAATGGTTGCAGGTCGTGCAAGAACTCTCGAAATCCAATGTGATCAACCATAGACAAAGAATACTCATGCAAAATCACCATTTTCGCGAGACTATACCTACACTTATCTGAATCGAAAGAGTATACACCCATTGTGACCTTGCCACTTGCAGCATCTTTTTTCAAATTTAATGTTGTTTGGCAAGTATTATCATGACAACGGAATACACATCTCTTCAAATGATCATGCAAATGCTTTGTACCATTTTTTGTGTCACCACCTAACTGTTTCTTGCAATGATTGCATATAGCCTTCCATTTCTCACCAATTTTTTGTCTTTTGTAGTGCTCCCAAATAGCTGAAGTAAATTTCCTCTTTCCCAAAGATGGTTCTCTAGTATCACACTCCTCGTCACTTAGGTTTATTGGCCTTTCATTTGCATTTGGTAACGGTTTAGCTAGATCTTCTTGCGGGACATCACTCGTCGGTATATTGGTCGTGCTATCTTCCTCGCGTATTGGTCCTAATCCAATACTTCCAGCACTACTTGGGCAAGACATCTGTCCTAATCCTAATACTTTCAGTCACATAAACATAATCCTAATGTCATTAAACAATTTGAGAATAGAAATTCACACAGATGGTTTACATTTTTGTATCATCACCGCACCATTTATAGAGATGGATACAAATTCTAACATATACCTTCAAAAACATTTTAAGTAATTTAGATTTCAGAGAGCAATTTGTACCATAAACATTTTCACACAGCGTGGATTTCCTTAGCTGTGTAGCGTGCCAGCCTCAGATCTCCCAACCTCTTAATTTCATTTGTGTCGTTTTATCAAGATATTGTGACTAGTTGCTTGGATTATTATCCCACTATTGTACCAACAGGCAGACACGTAGCCAAGAGGATATTCTTAGGCGATTACTCTACCGCGGATCAAGATTTTATGAGCCAACGACGAGCTTATCTGGGGTTCTTCCCAATTTATAATTACCCCTACTTCACTAACAACGAGAACCCAGTTTGTAGCTCAATATATAAAAATATAAACACGAAAACCATAAACAATCAAATCGACGGGGTATTTCACCGACTACACTTGAGGGGCAGCCGGTTCTAAAGGCAAGGAGAAAACCATAAACAATCAAATCAACAATTTAGGAAATAAATCTGATTTTACCTTAGAACAATCAAACTGGTCACTAGACAGATTCTTAGAACATTCAGAATAGGGATAAACTATTGCGAAATCAAGATATGAAGCCCATTTTTACACAAATAAATCTGATTTTACCTTTCAAGTTTGGTGATCAAGCAGTTGACTTATTCTTGTAGAGACTGAGCGAGTCACGCGGCGCCGCATGCGAGACGGCGAGAGAGAGAGGAACTGAGGAAGACGGTCAGTAATGGACTAATGGCAGAAGGATCGAAAATTGAAGAATTTAGGGCTCTGGGTCTGGGTCCTGAATTATACGGATAATAATTCTCCTCTCCTCTGGGCTCTGGGTCTGGGTTGGGCTCTGGGTCTGGGCTGAGTGGGCGGGGCCCCACCGGGGCAGGGTGGGGCAAGTTTTTTTGCCATCCCTTTCGGGAAGCAACAACCTCGTCCAACTCTATACATTCAAAACCTTTTAAACGAAGGTAGGTAGATGTGCAAATGTTTATTTCATTTTCAAATTATGATTTTTCGTTAAAAGTTTGAATGAATTGGTACCTTCAGGTACGGTGCTTCAACACTACTATAGTTTGAGTGAACATTTTCCGATTCTGCGTGTTATGATATTGTTATAGAAATCGGATTTTGCCGAAAATCCCTCTACATGCGACGATATGAATCCACAGTTCGAAATTTCTAATTTAATAACGAAATGCACCGATGATATCTGTTGAGTTTCAAACTTATGGGTTAATTCCCCTCCTACGCGTTAATTTGATATGCTTAGGGCGTGAATGATGGTATAGGATGATGCAACATGTTATAGAGAAATCGGTGACATAATGCTTTAATTTGGTTACGAAACGTTTACTATTGTTTTATATAAATAGATTTCTATGAACGTTATGTGTTGAACTATTTTAAGAACATTTTTATGAATAAGTTTTATTTAAAAGTAGTTATATGTTATAGAAATTAACTTATAAGTCACCATTTATCACAAAAAGAAAGTGTTAGCGATTTAGTGTTGCTGTTTTTCTAAATTTTCAACTTGTGCCCTCAGATTCAAAAAATTCATAACTTAATTATTACTTAGATTTTTCCGACAAAACCAGTGGTGTTTGATAGCTTCATAGGTTAGCTACTAAATAAAATTGGAGTCATGTCGATTTGATGTGTGTAAAATTTTATATGTCCCTTAAAGTAAACTGCACTGGGTAGTGTTGCTGTTTTCAGTTTCTGCCCTTGGCTTCAAAAATTCATAACTCAATCGTTACTTGAAATTTTTGGATGAAACCAATCGATTTGATAGTCTCATGGGTTAGCTATGAATAAAATTGAAATCATGTCGATTCAATATGTGTAAAATTTTATATGTCATTTTGAGTAAACTGCGCTGGGTTACCTTCTAAACCGAGTCAGGGTTTTGAAAAATATTTTAATACCTCCTATGTTCCCAACGGAAGTTTCGATATCGATAGCTATGCAAACAAATTTATTTTTGAAATTACTGTTGAGATAGAAAATAAAAACAACAACATTTATTTTTCATTTTCTTCCTATAATTTCATGTCAATAATGTGACTTCATGTCTAAGAAATTATTAGATAATCCCTTAATACGAAATGATATTATTTAGAATAAATGATTCTTGAAATACATTCTTAAATTAAATTTTCATGCTTTCCGCTAAAAGTATAGTTAATTATTTAATTAAGTCTACGGTCTACGAGTAAAGTAAAGTTAATCTATTGTCGTTTCGATCCATGCGGATCGGGGCGTTACAAGGACTGGAACTACTTGTAATGGAAACTTTTCATCGAACTACTGTTGTCAATATAATTTTAACTCTTTTTTTTCATGAATTTCCTTGTCAAACTTGCATTTGACCTGTTCACTGAAGTGCAACTATTAATTTGCTTTCAGTCTTGCACCATGTGAGATCTGGCATTTGTATACACTTACAATGAACAAGTTCTAAGGAATTCACATAAACTCATGTCAAATAAATTTGTTGAAAATCATGGAACAACATATGTTGGCTTTCCAAGAATTCATTTGCTTTTGACATAAATTTTACCATATATCGTGAACTTGTGGAGTTGCTAGAAGTTACACATTCTCTCCTCTTTTATAATGACTTATTGGTAATGATCAGAGACGGTAATATGTAGAAAAAAAAAAATTTGCACAAAAAAATAAAAATTTTAGAAGAAAAATAATTTGTTTTACACTAAAAAAAAAAAAAATTAACGGGCCGAGGACTGGATCCGTCCCTGGTAACGAATTGAGGGATCCGTTCATGAAAATCACAACCTTATGACATCACATCAAATAAAAATTATCCTTTGTCATAAGTAATAATGATATATGCATATAATTATTATGGATATATAACAAGATGTGACATTTCTTACTTATGAAGTGAGTAGTTGATCTAAAAAACTAAAATTAGTGACATTTAAATCGACACGTAGATGTTTTGTTATAAGAACAAAACATTAGTGCACATTGGAGAAATTCCACATGGAATTGACCATTTGACTTGAGGTAATCATATTGCCTTATAGAGGATAGTCACATATCATTATTATGGATAGATCAAAAGATGTGACATTTCTTACTTATGAAGTGAGTAGTTGATCTCAAAAAATAAAATTAGTGACATTTAAATCGACACGTAGATGTTTTGTTATAAAAACAAAACATTAGAGACACACTAGAGAAATTTCACATGAAATTGACCCATTGACTTGAGGTCATCATATTGCCTTATAGATGACAGTCATATTTTCATGATATTGGATGTTTCTTTGTCGAGAGTCATTACCACAACATTGTTCGGATATGTCAAGAATTATATAAAGTGTGAATGATCAATAGATGATAACGAACTCCTTGGCCAAGAATTATATAAAGTGTAAGAAATTATGATATATGTTTCATTCAGTTAAGTTGATAATGAAATATTTGGCCAACACGTGTTTATAAGTCGAAAACAGTATTTGACTAATATTGACTTAACAGTCAGATAAAAGATATGATTGATAATCAAAATTGATACATATTCATATATCATAATTGGATAGAATCATATTGATGAAGGGATTTAGTTTCACGAAAAATGAAGAAGTTTGGTTTTGTCATATACCACGTGATACTTTATTCTGTCACATGTATTGTCGTGACACATTACTAGATGTTAATATGGGACGATGAACGTAAATTAATTAATCTAGCAAGGTGAATTGATGATAAATTAAAAATGGTATTTTAATTTATCGTGTTTTGATTAGAGTAAAATAATAGTTCACGTCGCGATAGCGTGATCTAGAACCTAATAGATTTTACACAAAAACAAGAACTAGAAGAACTCTAATACTAATTAATTAATCGACAAGTGTTGAACATATGTAAAATTAATTAATTGAGTTGATTTTTAATTGACCCAATTTAATTAATTAGAAACTTATGGGTCAATCTTAATTAATTAGATTAACTAAATATTGGACCGACATATTTAATGGGCAGGTCAAGCCCACTTAAACTTATATTAATAAGTTGTTAGAATTTAAAGAAATAATATAGATATTTATAATCTTGTTAGCACAAGAAAAGAAAAATTCAAATCTCTCAATCTTGTTCCCTTCTTTACCATTAGAATCTGGACAATGGTACAATTATGGTGTGAGAGATCGTGATTGTTCGTGTTCCAAGATTATCAAAGAAGTTTGCAAAATTTATTAAAGATATAATTTTAATCACAGTTTCTATCCAAACACAAAGGAGATTTTTTTATGGTAATAAAATGTTCCAAATTTCGTTGTACATATATTAAGTAAATTCGCAACAAATCGACCTTTACCAAGATCCTCGAAATACAGTTTTCTTTTTGAAAAACTAGTTTAAGACCTCCAATGCAAATTTCACAATCTTTTGATTTTCTAACTTAGTTGAATTAGAATGGACAGCGCAAAATTCAAGTGGTTAATTAGGATGCTGGAATATAAATGTGTCTGCCACTATTACCTAAAAACAATTATATAACACAAGTACCAAAGAAAATATTTGATTGCCTTGAACACATTTAAAGTGACGTGTTCATCCTAAACCTTAAAAATCAACTATCGTCGTTGAATATCAATAGAAGTACAGATAGTAGCCGAAACATCTCCAAGATTAGTAGAATGTCTCAATCTTCTTTCATGTCCAACACAATTAAATTAATTGAAACAATAAATTTGTACACTTTAACCATAACGTCTTCTATAATTCTTCGAGGGTTTGTCATTGATTTGAGAGGTGCTACCTACTTTAATGTGGAGAGAAGAAATAGTGAGTGAAATAGTTATTGCAAGTTAGATGCGAAAAAAATAAGAAAAATATGCACTTTTTTACATGTGAGTATGTAAGCAGTGACAATATTGAAAAGCGCTGCAATTTCTGGCTTAATTTTAGGATCTAGATTTCCAGTGAGGTTGATTATCCTAGTTGAAGCTTGTACATTGTGAAATTCAGAATGTAGAAAGAATCATCACATATCAAATACTCCATTGCAAAAGCAACTTAAGTATAAGCACCATGGAGAAGAGATTGAATAATTAGTTAGGGGGATACATCTTGCGGGAGAGAAAGAAAATGACTGACCATTGAGGGTTAGGATAACCAATCTAAAATTTTATAGTCATTGAATTGATTATTCTCACACACATCGATCAAGTATTGGATAAGTAAAAATTATTTTGATAACTATACTTAGAAAAACTTTATAAATTTTTCAAGATATTTCAAAAATGTGAGACAAGATGGTATGTTATCCAGTGTATTGATTTTTATTTTACTCCGGACGAACAAGAATTTACATTTGGAGGTATTTGATTAATGTGTTTTACACACTTATTCATTCTATTAGACTTGATAAATTATTTCCAATCAAGCATATTTGTACCTAATTTAGTATAATTTTTTGAATTATTAGAAAATATCGGATTTACATGTAATTGGCACAAAAAAAAAGAGAGAGACAATTTTAAGCTAATTTGAAGTTAGTTCAAAACAATTAAAGAGTAGTCCAATTGCCCGAGAGTGACAAGACGTATTAATAGAGAAACTAAAGGAAATCACAAGTTTTGGGAGCTAAATTTAACATTTGAAAAGTTTAAGAAATAATTTGTAAATGCGAAACTTGCAGAGGAATAATTTGTAAATGCGAAACTTGCAGAGGACCAATATCAGAACTTTTGAAAGTCGTGGCATCAAAGTTGGAGATTTGGACGAAAAAGGTCCAAATCCAGATAAAAAACTTAAAGCAAGGATCAAACTCATATGAATATCTGAAAATTGGGGCCAAATCACAACAATATGAAAGTTGAGGAATGTAACTTGGACATGTTGAAGAGGAAGAAAAAGTTAAACCCTTGCGATCACAATGTTTGAACCTTGTGACATCAAGAAAGGATATGGCAAGCAACCTGGTGTTTTGAGTTTGAACCAAGCAATTGCAAGACTTTGAACCATGCGATCGCGTGGTTATATGAGGCAAGCCAGATTTTGTCTCCTACTCTAATTAGACTTCTATAACGAATGAGGATTTAACCCTAATTTTACCTTAATCATGGGATTATAAAATGGAGATTTCTCTAGCATTCAGAGAGAGAGAGAGAGAGAGAGAGCGAGCTTTGATTCAGAAATGCAAAAACTTACAAAAATTCAAATTGTAAATACTAAATTCTAGTTAATTAAACAATCTTTCTTAATTATTCGATTCAAACAATGTATGCCAGCCAGACTGTTGTGCGCCAATCAGTCAGTCAGACACACTACGCTAATTGTAGCAAATAGACATATCCTATTGTTCTACATGAATTAATCAAATACAAAAATAAATAAGTAAGGACACCAGATATAAACCCCTAAGGAAAATGGGCTCCCATGCCACGGGTAAAATAATTCATTATCAAACAATAAAAAGTATAATAGTCACGGTTTTATAATTTTGAAAAATTAACAAATAACAATCAACAGAAATGTTAAGAACAACTCCCTTGTTTCATTCGTTTTTGACTTGTTGAAGAAGTAGAATCAAATACTCCATTCTTGACTTTATCACCACTTCATTATTGTATTCAGCTATAACCGCCTCTTGGATTAAGATTCATCAATCTTAACTCATGCCAATAGTTTGATCTTTAAATATGATTAAATCATTTATGCTCAGCTTTGTTTTCTTCAATAACGATTGAAGAACACGTTTTTGCTATGAGATTATTCAATCATGCACATCACTGGTTGAACTTGCTATGGAATGACATAACTCATCGTTGCCAGGATTTTGTTCTCTCAACAGCTGGGGTCTTGCTCCTTGAAGTCTTGCCCTACTTATGTAGAAGTGTTTCCAAGTTATAAGATCATCTTATTTAAAATTGAACAATACTACATGATAAGAATATATTAGAATCCAATTAGATATTATCTGATATGGTAATAAATAAACTTAAGAAAAGTTTAATACTTAAAGCAATCTTTCTTTAAATTTAAATGCTTACCCTGTCAAATAATATCTAGGATGACACCAAATAAAATTTGTGTTGGCTGCAATAAGGAAAGCGCAGATTGCACTCAGTTTATATCAATGAAACCCTAAAATGCGCAGCCACAGAGATTTGTTGAAAATTGTACAATCAGTAAAAACTGACTACCTTCTTGGACCGCATCTTGTTATTCATGTTTTTATCAGATGTCCTATACTTTTAAAAATCATTCTATATTATGCAAGTCAATAAAATATTAATGCGTAAAAATATAAAGTATATTGTTTCCTACAATCTCCCTCTTTGACTTAGTTTAATTTGAAAAACTTCTTTTGAATTTTTAATGTCATGTTTGTGAGTGTTTATGTGGAGTGTTTTCAAGATGATGCGTACGAGCTACTCCCCCTTAGTTAGTTCTTTCATATACACACACAACTTCCCTTAACTCACACATTCTGAAAATCGTGAATCAAATCAATATTGCGTAGTGTGCAGGCCCATATAAAACTATTAGACGTGCGTGAAGATAATAATCGTGATATAGAGCAATACAACTGCACACCAAAAAGTTTATCACACTTAGCAAAATCAACTATCCTACATACTGTGTATAGTTTCATTATTTTTTTTTATCACCAATTACAATCCAAAAACTCATACTCCCCTTTTTTTCGAAATTGAAAGGCCCACTATTAAGGTAAGAGAGAAAATATACCAACCAACCACAAGTGTATCAAACATATAGTTATCCAATGTGCGTATTGAAGGTTCAAGAATGACTAATCAAGAGTGGGGTGAATTGGTTTTTCAAAACTTTTTCGTAAAACTAATAATAAATACAAGCAAGTACGAAGCAAATAGATAAATCCAAGCAGCAAGTGCAATAAGTAAGAGAGATAGGAAGATGATGTAAATGATATAATTATGGAGGTTCGATCCAAAGTAATGATCTACGTCTTCCGTTACCAAGCTCTCCACCACGAGCAAGGCCTTTTTACTAATTTGATTGACTTATGGTGCAATTCAACCATTTACAATGCTTCTGGTAATTTACAAATAAGGAGCACAGATCCTCATACAACGTTGAGCTTTACGGGACCTCAACACGACTCACAAATTTAATAGAAGAGTGATTTTACAATTGAAACTTCTCTCTTAATAAGTGATATAATCAAATTAAGTACCAAAAGAGAAATAGACTAACACTTTAATAGATAGCAATGAATGAAACTCAAGTATTAGGTGAGAAAAACTTTGATAAGTAAATTGATTTTCAAAAGTTAATTCAATAAAAAAATTTCAAAATAAATGATTTGATAAAGATGAAACAATGTAGCTTTGCTTTAAGAATATCTTAAATAAATGCTCTTAAAAGTGTTATATTGAATGTAAAGTGAAGTGGTATTAATAGTAGTCAAAACAATAAAAATTTCTGTTCAATCGGACGACCCTACAAGACGTCCGCCACTGAACCGGACGACTGAACTAGCCGTTGTGTGTAAGATATCAGAACGGTTAGAATTTTGACCGTTGCGCCACCGGACGACCACCAAGACAAAAAAATTTTGGATTTTCTTTTTCCTGATTATTTTAACAAATGTAGGCTCTTGACGAACGTATTCACTTATCTTTTCAAAAATGAGTGTCAATGATAAAAGATCTAAAAATCAAGTGAAAATTTTTGTTATATCGAAAATTATTTTTATGCGAGTGTTTTAATGAAAAGTTTATCTCATGCATAAAAAATTAACTTACGAGCTTTTGGTGATTCATTGCTAAAAATTAAAGCATTTTACCTTTACATATGTATTCAAAGTATCTAAGTGTAATGTCTTCAAAGAATGTTTGATTTGTCGTGAATGCTTCGATTGATTTGACGTGATTGCTCGGCTTTCATCTCGTTTTTCATGATCATAAGTTGCGAGTCTTTTAGTAGCAATCCTTTTGTCTTCAATTAATCAATTTTGCAACAATAGTTATAAATATTTGAAATCAATTGTTAGAGATAAAACAATTTGTTTGTTATAATCAAAACACGAGATCAATCATAGGTCAAATTTTTTTTTTCTTTTTGACAAACAAGATGATTTGCAGAATATGATTGAGCAATTGATATACATTATAAATTTATCATGCAATTTTTATTCCCTCTGTCTTTTACAAAATGATAACCATACATTTGTATTCCCCATTTTTCATATATTCCAAGCATATTGTCAAATCAAATCATGCATAATCATCTCACCGCATTTTTTCCCCTTTAACATAAGTAAAAAGCATAAGACAAAACATGTATCACAAAATAACCATAGCATTGAGCATAAAGACAGAAACGATGTCCAGAAACCATCAAAAAGGGCTAAACGAAGTAAGAGTGTATATAAGTCATAGAAACATAAAAACATATCCAAAATAGCAACAAAATCGATGACTACGGCTTCGAAGGAGGCGGTGAAGGAAAATGTACATAGAAGTGAGCGTTGAAGGCAGTTTACTTAGCATACATTGGCACCTGTTGAGCTTGAATAACATCTTGTTGAGCTTGTATGGCGTCTTGTTGAACTTGCAACTCACAAAGCATGCCACCAAGGCCATCAACCGATGATGTAAGAGAATCGATGCGGCTATTGAGAAGACTGTAGTGATACTCGGTAAATGTAAAGCTACCAACTGAAGAACGAGGAACACTAGAGGCAGGAACATCATGAGGAGAATGCAGAACTTGTGGTATGTCATTAGTATCAACATCAGCATCATCATCCTTATCTCCTTCAAATGGTAGTGTTGATGGACCCAAGGTGGAGTTGAACGCTTTTGTGTGTGCCATTCATTGACCATGTTCTTTTACTATTTTCATTCATTTAAGGGTTTGGATGTTGATAGTGTCAGTATGGTGAAGTTTAACAAATGTTTCATTGTGTAGTGGAATATCAAAGTGTTTAAAAAATTTTGTAATAAGCATTCCGTAAGGTAAAGCTTTAAGATGATGCGTGGAATGCACAAGTTTCATGAGACGTAATGCAATAGTGGAAAATCTAGTTTTCGCCCAACAAGAAAAGAGCTGAGAATAAAAAGATAAAAAAAGTTCACTTTATCTCGATGACCCTTTCGAGGAAGAATAACATATGCAATGATATTTTGTAAAACTTTACATGGAAGTGTTAATTGATTTGTACTAAATTTTGTGATATTTTCGAAATCTTCTCGGTTACCCGACGACATGCTTCGAAGGGGTCATACCCTTCTAAATTGGGATAAATTTTGTGAAGAAAAATTTGAATATCACATGGTTCAAGCTCAAGAATATCACGAATGATAGCTTTGTTGATGGTGATACTAACATTTTATGTAGACATGAAATCTCATTTGAGCATGGAGTAATAACCATGTTTTTATAAAATTCTTTCATAAGGTGATTATATACATGTTCTTTTAGAGTAACAATAAATACCAACCCTATGTTTTCAAAAACTCTTCGATATGAAATGAGGTGCTTCAATTGTAAAATCGGGAAAATTGACATTTTTACCTATTAAAATGGGAGATTTTTAAAATGGGTTTGCCGGCATCTCGGGTTCTATGTCGAATTCTTCGTCGAATGAATGCGGTGGAAACCGTCTCATGGTGCCTTGAGTCTTTTGCCCATTCTTTTGGATCCCGACATTGTAGAAAAGTAACGAGGTAGAGAATAATTGAGGAGGAAGAAGAAGAATGAATCAAGTTCCAGGGTTTCGAAGTTTTTGGGAAAATTTGGAATGAAGTGGATGAAAGTTTGAATTTTAAAAGAATTTGAAGTGTAGAGGTAATGGGTTTTTAATTTTGAGGAGTAATTAATTATTTGAGTGGGAAGAATGAAGAAAAGAGATGAGATTTAGGAAGAAAATTGAGAGAAAAATGGAAAAGAATGGGTTTGGTTTCGTGAAAAGAGGAGTTATATCCGCATTGTACCGAACGTCCGGTAGACAGAGCTAAAATTCTTTGTCAAATCGGACAGGGTTACCGAATGTCCGGTTCACTCGTCCGATCCCCTCATTTTTCCTTTTTTTATATAATACCACATATAGAAGAAAACTTAGTTGAGCACTTCTGATTCATCAATGAAACTAAGCCTTGTCGAATATGTGAGCATCAATCAAGTGCAAGAGATTTAGTGAAGATATCGACCAATTAATTCTTCGTGTTTATAAATTCTAACAATATATCTTTCTTTTGTGTGTGATATCTTAGGAAGTGTCTATTTTCAATGTGTTTAGTTCAAGAGTGCAAAATGGGATTTTTAGACAAATTTATGGCACTAGTATCATCACACATGATAGGTGTATGATCAAAAGATAGTGATAATCACTAAGAGTTTGCTTCTTCCATAACACTTGGGCACAAAAATTCGCGGCCGAGATGTATTCAGCTTTGGCGATTGATATTGCGACAAAATTTTGTTTCTTGCTAGACAATGACATAAGTGCAAAACCTAGAAAATGATAAGTTCTGCTAGTGCTTTTGCGATCAATTGTACAACCGACTCAATCAGCATCCGAATAACTAAAAAGATCAATATGAGTGTCTTTTGGATACCAAAACCCTAGGGTTCTAGTTCCACTAAGATATCTAAAAATTTATTTTACGGCACTAAGAGAAGATTTTTTAGGACTTGATTGAAATCTAGCACATGAACACAAACTAAACATGACTAGGTCTGCTAGCATTTAAGTAAAGAAGGGCTCCAATCATACCTCGATATTTTGTGACACCCACACAAGTACCTTGATAATCCTTATCTAATTTTACGGATATACTCATGGGAGTATTCATAGGCTTCAAGTTATCCATTTCGAATCTCCTGAGCATGTCCGAAATATACTTATTTTGATCGATGAATATACCATCTCTAGTTTGCTTAATTTGGAGACCAAGGAAGAATTTGAGTTCTCCCATCATACTCATTTCAAATTCCATACTCATGTATTTTGAGAATTCTTCACAAACATGGATATTAGTAGCACCAAATATAATGTCATCAACATAGATTTGAACAATAATCATATTATTCTTTTGAGTTTTGACAAATAGGGTAGTATCTGCTTTTCCTATTAAAAAATCATTTGAAAGTATAAATTTGTTCAATTTTTCATACCAAGCCCTTGGAGCATATTTTAAACCATAAAAAGCTTTTCTAAATTTGAAAACATAGTTCGGATACTTGTGATATTTAAAGTCGAGCGGTTACTCAACAAAAACTTCTTCTTGAATGAAACCATTAAGAAATGCACTTTTGACATCCATTTGATAAATAGTAAATTCTTTATAACAAGCAAATCTAAGAAGCCTGGGAATAGATTCTAGTCTAGCGATCAGTGCAAAAGTTTCCTCAAAATCAATACATTCTTGATTGTAACCTTGTGCCACTAATCTGGCATTGTTACACACAATAATTCCATTTTCGTCTCTTTTATTTCTAAAAATCCATTTTGTATCAATGACGGTTTGATTATGTAGTCTAATGACTAAATCTAAAATATGATTTATTTCAAACTATTTTAGTTCTTCTTGCATGGCTAGAATCCGAGACTTATCAAACTCGGATTCCTTAAAATTCTTTGGTTCAATTTGTGAGATGAAAGTACACCTATTTAGGTGATTCCTAGTAGAAGCTCTAGTAGTAATACTTTTAGATAGATCACCAATAATGAGGTTTTTTGTGTGAGAGGGAACAAACCTCGATTCTTTTGGTAGAGTGAGATCATTTGACGCTTCGGTAGGTTCTACTTCACTTGATTGAACGTTTGCTTCTCCCATGTGTTTTTCTTTATCCTTGCTTTGGTCTTGAATGTTCATTTGTTGCATAGATTCTTCAACGACTAGAGTTCTTTTGTTAAAAACTATAAGTTTTTCTAGTCTATGAGTAACCTAGAAAGATCCCGATATTGGATTTTGGATAAAAAATTTCCAAATTTTCTTTTGTGTTTAAAATAAAGCATTTACATTGAAAAACTTTAATATAGTCAATGTTTGAAATTCTATTTTTTCAAAACTCATAGGGGTTTTAGTTTGACTAACTAAAACCCTATTTACAATATATCAAGCGGCGTTGAAGGTTTCGGCCCAAAAATATTTTGGCATGCTATTTTCATTTAGCATGGTTATAGTCATTTCTTGCAATGTGCGATTTTTCCTTTCTATTACACCATTTTGTTGAGGAGTTCTAGGAGCCGAGAAGTTATGTTATCAATTTTCATTGCAAAATTCGTCAAAAGCAAGATTATCAAATTCTCCACCATGATCACTTCTAATAGTTATAATAGAGTATCATTTTTCATTTTGAAACTTTTTGCAAAAATGTTTGAATGAATTCATGGCTTCATCTTTGAGGTTTAAAAAAAGAACCTAAGTGAATTTAGAGAAGTCATCGATAATGACAAAGGCATAATGTTTTTCCACCCAAACAGCAGTTCTTGAAGGTCTAAAAATATCTATGTGGAGTAGTTGAAGGGGTTTTGTGGTCGAAGAATATAGTTTAGGTTTAAATGAACTTTTTACTTGTTGACCAAATTGACAAGCATCACAAATTTTATCTTTATCAAACTTTAAATTTAGTAGACCTTTGACAAAACAATTTTTGAAAATTTTTGAAGAAAATGTATGCTAACATGGCCTAATTTCCTATGCTATAACCAAGTATCCTCATTAAAACTTGATAAATATTTTTCATCATTTTCAAATTCGATATTTATAATATACAGATCCTTGATACGGCTCCTTATAAACATTACCTTTTTTGATGTAGTATTTTTAATAAGACATCTAGAAGAATCTAATTCAATATGATAACTTTTATTACATAATTGACTAATACTAAGGAAATTATGTTTGAGATTATAAACTAATAATACGTTTTCAATAGAAGGAGAAGAATGATTACCAATGTTTTCAATTCCAATAATTTTTTCCTTTTGTATTATCTCTGAATGTGACATGACCTTCATCCTTTACTTTGAAGTTTGATAGTATCGTTCTATCCCCGATCAAGTGTTTGAGCATCCGCTATCCAATAACCATTTGCTCTTCATCTTCTTTGGTTCCTACAAAAATAATTCAATTTTTTATTTTTGCTACCTATTCAAGTTTGGGTCCTTGGTAGTTAGTTTTAGTAGATTCTCAAATCCACTTATTTTTTCTTTCAAAGTGTAGCTTCTTTTTGGTTAGACAATTATATTCAATATGTCCATCTTTATTTCAAAAACTACATGTGGTTTTTGAAGGAGTGTTTGAAGGTTTGACAAATAAATTTTTGAAAGATCTTTGTTTTAAAGATGGTTTATATCCAATTCTTCATTGATCAAAAACATACTTTTGATCACAAAGCATTAAATCAAAAAAATTTCTTACCTTGAGTGAATTTACAAATAATTTTAGTTAAGTCTTCAACTTTTTCTTTCAAGGAAGAATTTTATTTAATCAATAAGTTATGATCAACATTTTCTTTTGGGTTTCTCAAATTTTCTTCATTTCTTCTTTCAATAAATAGTGTTTTTAAAAAAATATAGTGATTAAGAGCAAGTTTTTCAAAGTCCTCAAGAATTTCATCATAAGAAGTAGATAAATCATCATATGAACATTTTCAATAGAATCTACTTCATCTTCAATTGTCATGAAGCACATATTGACGATTTCTTCTTGAGTATCACTGTCATCATGATCATCATCATCTCTTTCATCCCATGTTGCTTGAAATGCATTTTTCTTGATATTTTTCTTATTGTTTAGGCACGCGGTTATCTTGTGATTGGGTTGACAATCATAGCAAATGATTTTCTTGCTCTTTTTTTCACCATTTTCATCTCTCATTTGGAATCTTCAATTGCTTTTAAATCCTCTGCATTTTTTGACAAGAAGGACTAGGTCATCGAGCTCTTCATCACTCATATTTTCACTTGTAGTTCCTTCTTCAATTGTCGATTTGAAAGCGATTTGGTGCTTTGGATGCTCTTTTGATTCCTCTTTGCTTTTCCTCGTTTTCTCCTTAGTTTCAGCATTGTTGAGATCGTATGTCATCAATGTGCCATATAATTTTTCCAAAAGATATGAGTTGATATCTTTGGTATTTTCTCTCAACATCCTAAACGGGTTTCATTCTTCCGATAGTGACCTGAGCATTTTACTTACAAGTTTGTCGTTAGTAAATTTTTGATCAAACCCTTTGAGACCAATTACAATATTGGTGAAACGAGTAATCATGTCAACAATAGGTTCGTTTTGTTTCATGAAGAAGTTTTCAAATTCTTTAACCAAGAGATTAATTTTAGTTTCCTACACTTTACTAGTACCAACATGAGTAACTTCCAATGCATGCCAAATGTTATATGCGGAATCACACGCGCTAATATGATTAAACCCATTTTTATCTAAGGCGCAATAAAGTAGATTTTTTGCTTTAGCATTCAAGGAAATTTTCTTTGAGAAAGTCTATCTGTACAGAAAAAAACACACAGAAAGCATACAGAATACACACATATAGGTGGGTCCCCTTTTTTTTGGCAATATTTAATTCACATGGGGCCCATCCCCATGTGAGTATTTGTATTTTTTCTGTATGAATTTTTTTGTAAAAGCAGAAAAAATCATTTTCTTTTCTCATCTTCATCACATTCCTTTCTAGATTTTGGAATGGTTTTATCGAGTTGGCCACCAATTTTGATAGTCTTGGAAGGCACATAAGGACTATATTCAATTACTTCCCAAATATTATAATCTGTTAATTGAATGTATATCATCATGCTAGCTTTCTAATAATTATAATGCGTTCCATCAAAGAAGGGATGGTGATTAGTAGAATGCCCCTCAAGATTTTAAAGATTGTAGTTAGCCATTGCTCAAGATTGTAGAATCTTAATTTTAAATTGAGCACCTAGCTCTGATACCAATTGAAGGTCTAAGAATTGTTAACCAAGAGGGGGTGAATTGATTATTTAAATTTTTTTGTAAAATTAATATAAATACAATCAAGTACGAAGGAAATAGACAAATCCAAGTAGTAAGTGCAATAAGTAAGAGAGAAAAGTGAAGATGATGCAAACGATATAATTATGGAGGTTCGATCCAAAGTAATGATCTACGTCCTCTGTTATTGAGCTCTCCGCCATGAGCAATGCCTTTTCACTATATTGATTGACTTATGGTGTAATCGAACCATTTACAATACTTTCGGCGGTTTACAAATAAGGAGCACTGATCTTTATATAACTTTGAGTTTAACGAGACCTCAACACGACCCATAAATTTAATAGAAGAGTGATTTTACAATTGAAATTTCTCTCTTAATAAGTGATATAATCAAATTAAGTACCAAGAGAGAAATAGATTAACACTTATATGTATAGCAATGAATGAAGTTCAAGTATTAGGTAAGAAAAACTTTGACAAGTAGAATGATTTTCAAAAGTTAATTCAATTAAATATTTTTCAAAATAAATGATTTGATAAAGATATAACAATGTAGTTTTACTTTATGAATATCTCAAATAAATACTCTTAAAAGTATTATATTGAATGTAGAGTGAAGTGATATTTATAGCAGTCAAAACGCCAAAAGTTTTGCCCAATCGGACGACCGCCACTGAATCGGATGACTGAACTAGCCGTTGTGCGTCAAAAATTAGAACGGTTAGAATTTTGACCGTTGCACCATCGGATGTCTGCCAAGACAGGAAAATTTCAAATTTTCCTTTTCTTGATTGTTTTAACAAGTATAGGCTCTTGAGGAACATATTCACGTATCTTTTCAAAAATGAGTGTCAATGATAAACGATTTAAAAATCAAATGAAGATTTTTGTTACGTCGAAAATCATTTTTGTGCGAGGGTTTTTATGAAAAGTTTATCTCGTGCATGAAAATATAACTTACGAGCTTTGGTGATTTATTACTAAGAATTAAAGTAGTTTACCTTTACATATGTATCCAAAGCATCTAAGTGTAATGTCTTCAAAAAATGCTTGATTTGTCGTGAATGCTTCGATTGATTTGATGTGATTGCTCGGCTTCCATCTCGTTTTTCATGATCATAAATTGTGAGTCTTTTGGTAGCAATCCTNTCGTTTTTATTTGATCCTAAGTTATGAGTCTTTTTGTAGCAATCCTTTTGTCTTCAATTAATCAATAATTCCACAATAGCTATAAAGACTTGAATTCGATTATTAGAGATAAAACAATTTGTTTGTTATAATCAAAACACGAGATCAACCATAGGTCAACTGGTATATCCCAAATTAACGTATGAAGTCATACATCACCATCAAATAGTTAGAACAAAATTTAAGAGTTAAAAGGACAAAAACCAGCTCATCACCACCTCTTAGGCATTTTAAAATCGGGTGTTATTAGATCACCACCACGCTTGCAATATGCAATAGGTGCTGGAGATGGAGTGGCTTCATTCTGACCGTGAGGAGGTAAGGTAGAACATTGTGCTTCTGGTACTCCTGGACGAGGACTGATAGTGGCAGCCTGCGCAGTACCTACTCTTGCTAGTTAATCCGAGTCTAAGAATACATGTCCTAGCACATATTCTGGAAAACCTAGAGTAATTTTTAGCCAGGCAGTCCTGATTCGCTCATCACTAAGATCAAACATTCCATGAGCTTGGGCATAACCTTGAATCATAAAAAAACTTTTGGGTTGTTAAGAAAATTTGGCCAACATGTTTTTTGACCTCCTTGAGATGCCTTCATGTGTGTCCAACTATTCAGAATGTTCCTGTGTTAGGAACCTGGGAAAAGAAATTGGAATACCGTACAAATTAGCATACTCATGCACTCCTAAGGTAGGAATGAATGAGGAATATATATCAGAGGTTAGATAAGGTATCCCTAAGTCAGTTAAGAAGTGGTGAATCAGTTTAGGGTAAGGAAGTTTACACTAGTTGGCTCTCCTTGGCCCCTCGTAGATAATTCTGTCAAAGAACAGCTTGATTAAGTCCATCCCATCCTTAGTTCCTAGCTTAAAAAACAATACTGTACGCTCAAGGGACAAATCAAAGTAGTGAGTAAAAGGGTCCACGTAGTGAATCAGAATATTGAAGATAATGGATTTTTTGAGCAAAGAGGAAGAGTGAAAAAAAAAATGATCAGAACATTACCATGCCATTACCGACTGCCATCAAATATATTATAAAAGTTTCTACCATACTTCTCGTCAACAACTTCATACCAACTACCACCTTACTTGTTGACACGACAAGCCATGCTCTGGTAGATATTTAAATCACCAAAAAATAGACATTACGTGGACAGATTTAATACATATGATTGCTACAAAATGTGACAGTAAAAGTGACACTAAATATCAATACTTCTCATTGACACTTTTACTGGAAGCACCAAGATTTTTCCTCAATGTTTCAAACCTTCATTTGGATAACGACTTGGTAAGAATATCAGCATTTTGATCTTCAGCATTGCAGTGCACCAGCTTCACTTCACAATTCTCTTGTGCTTGCATAATTGCATGATGCTTGATCTTGATGTGCTTTGTTCTTCCATGAAACACTGAATTTTTAACCATTGCAACGACTGATTGATTATCATAATAAACGACAGTTGCATCAGCTTGTTTGTGATTAAGATCCTCCAACACTTTACTTAACCAGATTGCTTGATTGGTGGTCTCTGATGCAACTATATACTCTGCCTCTGTTGTTGATTGAGCCATCATTTTTTGTTTTATTGTGTTCCAGCAAACTAGATTTGATCCTATATAAAATGCATAACCAGAGGTGCTCTTCATATCATCCAAAGATCCAGCCCAATCACTGTCAGTATAACCAATTAAATTCAAGGTTTCTGACCTTCTAAACCAGATTTCCATTTCAGTATTCCCTCTAATGTATCTTAGGTTCTTGCCTGAATCTAGAAATCAAATTTATAGCAAAAGTAATGTCTGGCCTTGTGATTGTTAGATACATTAGGCATCCAACCAAACTTCTATATACTTTCTCATCTGTTTTCTTGCTTCCATCATCCTTCACCAGCTTTAAGTTTTGAACAAGATGAGTACTTACTGGTTTGCAATTTTCCATGCTGAATTTCTTCAAAAATCTCCTTGGCATACCTCATTTGACATACAAAGAAACCTTTTTTTGATTGATTTATTTCCATCCCAAGAAAATACTTCATTTCTCCCAAATCTGTCATTTCAAATGCCATCATCATTTCATCTTTCAATTTGTCAATTAAAGTTTGATTGCTACCGATTATTAGAAAATCATCAACATACAATGAGATGATAATAACATCTTTCTCCACTTGCTTTATATAAAGTATTTGCTCATTAACACTCTTGATGAAGCTAAAACAGTTCAAATATTCATCGAACCTGCTGTACCAGGCTCATAGAGCCTGCTTCAAGCCATACAATGCCTTCTTCAATAGATATACCTTATTTTGTTTTCTAGCCAGCAGAAAACCATCTAGTTGATCAACATAAATTTCCTCATTTAAGTAACCATTTAAGAAGGCTGACTTAACATCAAATTGATGAATTTTCAAGCTTATTTGAACAACAATGACAAGCAATAATCTAATGGTTTCATACTTGGCAACAGGAGAAAATGTGTCAGTGTAGTCATTGCCATATTGCTGAGCATATCCCTTCACAACCAACCTAGCTTTTAACTTGTTGATTGATCCATCTGAGTTTAGTTTGGTCTTATACACCAAGTTAACTCTGATTACATTTTTATCTCTCTATCAACCAACTCCAAGGTTCCATTCTTTTCTATCATGCTCAGCTCTTACTTCATTGCAGCCATCCAACCATGTGAATTCACTGACTCATTGAAGTTTGAAGGCTACAACACTACTGAATTAAATCGGGCATAAACATCAGCACTAGACCTGGTTCTCAGTACTTAATTTTCAGAATCAGAATCAATGTCTTGTTCTGGTTCATCTTCGTTGATAATGTCATCATTTTCTTGAGATAACAGCTTTGTAATTTGCAATTTATCCAAGATATTTTCTTCCCAATTCTATGAAGAATCTTCACCAACCTTAATATTTCTGCTGGACATGATTTTCGTGGTTTGAGGATTATAAACTCTGTATCCTTTATCATTATCACAATAGCCAATCAAAACTCCAAGTTCTGCCTTTGAACTCAGTTTATCCCTTTTGGCATCAGGTGTATGAGTATAACATATACTCCTAAACAATCTCAAATGTGAGACATTTGGCTTAACTCCATACCATGATTCAAAAGGAGTTAACTTGTTTAAAGCCTTTGTAGGCAATCTATTGAAGAGATAGGTTGCTGTATTCACAGCTTCAGCCCAAAAATCCTTTGGAACATTCTTCTCAATCATTAGATGCCTAGCCATCTCCATCAATGTCCTATTCTTTCTCTCATACAATCCATTTTCTTGAGGTGTGTTAGGAATTGTCAATTGATGTTTGATTCCAACAACATCACAGAGCTTGTCAAACTGATCACACTTATACTCAGTTCCATTGTTTGTCCTGATGGCCTTAATTTTGCAATTGCTCTCATTTTCTACTAGATTTTTAAATTTTTGAAACACACCAGTAACCTCAGACTTCATTTTCAAGAAATACACACAACACATCCTTGTTAAATCATCAATGAAGAGTACAAAATACCTACTGCCATTCAGTGTCTGAGTTCTCATTGGACCACATACATCGAGTGGATTAAATCCAATTTTTTTGTGGAACTTCTTGACTGGTTTTTAGGAAATGAAAGCATAGTTTGTTTTGCCTGTTGACACACATCACACACACAGGCTTCATCACTTATGTCAAGCATATTTTCAACAAGCTCTAATTTGTACAAATGCTTGAGTGATGTGTAATTTGCATGACCAAACCGTTTGTGCCAAAGTGAAGACTCTACTTTGGTACTAGTGAATGCATGAGAGGTCATATTCTTCTATTCTAAAGGAAAACTTCTGTGCCTAATTTCAACTGACATTAACTCATTTCCATTTGGATCAAATATAGTGCAACCACTATCCTTAAATATCAAAGTGTAATTCTTCTCAATCAATTGACCCACATTTACTAAATTTTGATCAATATCTGGCACATAAAGTACATCAAGAATATGATTGATACCTGTAGGAGTTTGCACAACAATCACACCAATTCCTTCTACTTTCACATAATCACCATTGCCAACCTTCACCTTTGACTTGTATGTCTTGTTTAGTTCAACAAAGATGCTGGAATCTGAAGCCATATGATGAGTGCAACCACTGTCCAGTAGCTAAGTTCCAATTTCAATACTCATCTTGTGAATTGCTGCTGTAAATAGATGCTCTTCCTGCTGAACTTGTAGCTGATTTTCAGCAACCCATGCCTGCTGATGTAATGTCTTCTCCTTCCGATTTTTACACACCTTTTGAACATGTCTAAATTCTTTACATGCTCTGCACTGGACCCCTGGTCTATACCAACACCATTTTGGAGAATGACTAGTTTTCTTGCAATGACGATAGGGAGGATAATCATCATTCTTACTAGCATTCTTATTGATCTCAACCTTCTTCTTTTCAGTTAGTTGCTTCTTCACTCCATAACTTGTTTGAGCTTTATATTTTGTTTTGACAAATAAGGCTCCTTTAACTTGTTCTTCCTACCTCATTAGTCTCCTTTGCTTAGTAGCATGAAGAGCATTCACCAGTTCAGACAAAAGTTATGGTTGACAAATCTCTTGAGTCTTCAAGTGTTTGCCTCAAATTTTTCGGGGCAAACTAATCAAGACTTTCTCCATAACTCTTTTATCAGGTAAGTCATCTCCCAAAAACCTTTTTTTATTTACTACCTTCATCAGCTTGTCAGAAAAATCTTTAATAGTTTTTTATTCCTTCATTTTCAAGGACTCAGAAGGAATGAGTGAATGCAAAAAAGGTAAGTCATTTATCAGGTAAGTCATCTCCCAAGTTCAGAACTTGCATTTGCCTTTTTCTAGCATTTTCCTTGAACTCTTCTTATAATTTGTCCAGGCATCCTTGGCTATCACACAAGTGATTATCCTAGTGAAGATTACATCAAAAATGGCTGACTGAATGCAAAAAAAGGCCTTGTACTTCTTTGCAACCTCCCCACTATTTTGCTTCAGTTGAGCAATAGTTGGATTTGCTCTAAGAGGTGGTAGTTCACTACCTGTTTCTGTGATTTCCCATAGGTCATATGCTTTCGGGTATGCCTTCATCTTTGTTGCCCAAAAGTCATAATTTCTCCCGTAAACACGAAAGGTAATGGAGCTGAAAAAACACTTGAAGCCATCCCTCTCAGATCTGATTTTCTCAGCTGATAAGGTAAAGGAGTTTTTGTGGAAGTTTCCTCACTTGTTTTCTTTTTCTCAAAGATCTTTTTAACTCTGATACCACTGATGTAATTTTTGAGCAAAGAGGAAGAGTGAAACAAAAATGATCAGAATATTACCATGCCATTACCGGCTGCCATCAAATATATTACAAAAATTTATACCATACGTCAACAACTTCCTACCAACTACCACCTTACTTGTTGACACGACAAGCCATCCTTTGATAGATATTTAAATCACCAAAAAATAGACATTACATGGACATATTTAATACATATGATTGCTACAAAATGTGACAGCAAAAGTGACACTAAATATCAGACAATTTTATACTTGGGGGTCAGTCTAAAGGCAGGCAAGTTATCAACTTTATCAGGCTACTGCCTCCCAGTTAATTACATGGCCACACCATCATTGGTCAGTTCCTCATTAGTTTCCTCAGTCATTTCATCCATACCCAGCTAATCTCTCAACATAGAAGGGCTAAAACTCACCAACCTCCCTCGGATATAGGTCCTCTGTCTAAATAGGTTTCCTATTTTACCAATGGTTTGGGGATGTTTGAATAGGTCTCTTTGACCAAGGTTTCCTTGAATTTTTCATCAAAGGTTAATAGTTTTCCAACTTACGAAATCCAATGATATCATCTAAGCCCATCCTTACAAAGTCCTCCAAGACTGTTCCCTAAACTCAATCACCTCGCGATGAGTAGTAAATGACACAAATGGGGTCTCATTATCATCAAAATGGAAACAATAACTAAAAGGTATCACTTTATGTCGACCTCCAGTGAAGGTACCAAACCTGAATAGATCTGGGTCTGAATCAGGAGTTCCCAGAACTCTGTAAGCACCACCAGGTGTGAGAGATGCTGACTTACTAGCTGGAGTAGTAGAGTCCTCACCAACCTTTTGTTTCCCTTTTTCAGCCACGGTTGCCTTACTTCTGGGTGGCGGTGTGGACTTAGAGGACTCACCAGTGTCTTCAGCAGAGGGCTCAAACTGGGATCCAGATCTTTGGGTCTCCTCACCAATACGTCCAGTGCCTTTTTGAGTCTTTTTTACGGAGTCAGGACTGACTTCCTTAGTTGCAGTGTCTTCAGATTTTTCTTCAGTATTCCTAGACCATTGGCATTGGTCTATTCCTCCTCAGTATCCGCTTCTCCCTCAGACGAATTACTTCATTGTTTAGGAATCTGCACCCCACAACTAGGATATTTACTTGGCTCATTTCTGCGTGTGGTCCATCGTGGTGCAGGAGGGAGAGTACTCTCCTCAAAGCTTTCAACAACATGGATAATGTTCACAAAAATATGTTTCAGATTTAATTTACCGCAAGTGCACAGTTCGTTCACAAGTAACAAAGTGAAAATCCTAGAATTTTGAGTATCGTTCCCACGAGGATAGATTTAACTTGATTTTTATTATCGCAACCTTAACCGAATCTATTAAATTTGAGACGAGTTTTTCAGTTTCTATGATTAAACTAAGACTAGCATGCAAATTAATCTAAAATTACAACTTGAATACAAAAATAACATTTCAATGCAAAAGATTTGAATGGAATTAATATATGAAAAAACGCACTAGGATCCTGAATCACCAAGCAGAGTTCCCTTTTAACCCCTATTTCACAATTTAATAACATGATAAATTGGTTGAAGAATCAATGTTTCTAACTTATCCAACAATCTCTTTCAAGTAAAATTGAACATATTTTAGCATACCATTTGACTATATTTCTATGACAAATGCAATATACAAGAATGCATGATTTTTTGTAAATACTTAGAGATTCACGTAAAGTATAGCGATATATTTCTCTCTATGAATCCTATGATGGTTTATACCTTGTTGAGTTTATTTCACTTCTTTCGAATGCATAAAATAAATCACCCAAAATCATACAATTATTGTGCACTATAATCGTGGAGACAAGAAAATGTATATAAATAATTCAACATCCATCAAACGTGTTTAAATATCAAATTGCAAAATAGAAATTAAAAGATCACAATGCGAGATTTATTGTTCACCTAGTACACAAAAAGTCAAGCTTAAAATGGATAAAATAAAAGAACAATAAAAATAATAAAGAAAAGACATCACCAAAAAATTAGGAATTATGGTTAAAATCTTGAATTTTGAATGAAATCCCTTCTTCTAGCCTTCTTCCTTACTCTTCAATGGTGTTTTTCTCTCTAAAAATGAGTTCTCTCACCTTTTGGACGGCCATAGGGTTTTAAAAGACACCCCAAAATTCGTTTCCATAAGAGTTGGAGTCAAATTAGGAAAACAAATTTTTTTTCCCGATTTGGCTTGGGCGGTTGCCTAGGCATAATATTTAGCTCCTATTAATGGGATAAGGGCGGCCGCCCAAGTATAATATTTAGCCCCCAAGTTTTGATTGTAGATTGAAAATTTGTGAAACAGCCCAGTCATGTCAATCACTCACAAATAATAAAATTTGCCAAAAATCAGTGAATTGTAGTATTTTAAGATAAATTGGACAATCAATTTATTTCACAATCAGCTCAAAATCATCAGATAATCATGAAATTCTAATAAGATGTTTGCTTATAATTAATGCAATTAATTTAACATGTTAAAGCGTGTGTATGTGATAGGAACATTTTGATATAATTAATTGTGAATCATATCCCAACCAGAATTGACACTTACAATGATTATATGCAAAAGTGCGTGCCAAACCATTTATTATCTGAACTTGTCTATGTAGGTAAAAATGTGTATGCCATACTTGAGCATCTATATATTTTATTATTATTTTCTTTTGCATGCTTATGTGATGACACACACACACACACACACACTCTCTTTCGCACAACCATATATGTAGCTTTTCTCTCATAATTTATGTTCATTATTAAGGATGACTTCACTCGTCAATGGTGGTAGCTCTCTTCTCCAATGAACTTTTTTGTTTAAATATCACATTGCAGTGCAAATGAACATAGATATTGACTTTAGGTATACACTCAAACACATGTCACTTTCAGATGTCAACTTCATCAGTAAATTATCACAATAGTGTAGTCAAAATGTCCTAATGATGAACTATTTGACAATACTTTATCATAAGTTGAAGTGAGCACACCAACTGATTGAATATTCCAATTTCAACTCAATAAATCCAAAACATCAGAAATACACAACTATTGACATTTGCAAATAAATCACCAAACTATATATTTTTTTTCAATATTTCACTTTTTAGTAAGAGCAGAAACGCAAGCAAACACAATGAACCAGAAAATAAAAAAATAAAGATATGTACATCAAACAGGCTTTAATGCATCATGCATATGCCCACAGCTTTTCGCATGTTTCAAATCAAACAGTATTTAAAGCATTAGTGAGTAAATTAGCCAATTGACCTTAAGTGTAAATGTGTTCTAGAACAATTATATTCTACTCAACTAACTCTCTAATGAAATGATGTCGAATATCAATGTGCTTAGTCTGAGAATGTCTACATATGTTTATAGCACTCGTATTGTCACAAAATATGGTAAAAGAATCTTGTTCAATATCATAGTTACTGAGAATTGACTTTATCTAAAGTAGCTGCGTACAATAACTAACGACAACAATGTACTCGACTTCTACAGTAAATAAGGAAATGTAGTTTTGTTCCTTACTCAGTTGGAGATCAAGTTATTTCCTATGTAGAAACAGCCTCCAGATCTACTTTTTCTATCATCCATGTTTCTTGCTCAATTCGCGTCTGTATATCCTGTAAGATGGGAATTAGAGTCTTTAGTGTACCATAAGCTAAAATTAGAGGTGCTATTAGCGAATCTATTGACTCATTTAACAGCTGTTAAGTACGACTCCTTTGTTTTAGCTTGATATCGAGCACAAACTCCAATGCTGAAAGCTATGTCAGGATGGCTTGTTGTTAGATATAGGAAGCTCCCAATCATGTTCCAGTTTAGGATTTTTAAGGACGTAGCAATGGGAGTCTTGACAGCCTTAGTATTTTCTAGGCCAAATATTTTTACCAAATTTTTTGTGTAGTTAGCCTGTGAGATGAAGATCCCTATATCAACCCGCTTAACCAACAAACCTAAGAAATGATTTAGTTTGCCAACCATGCTCACTTTGCATAAGATTAACAAATTCCTTGGATTTTATTTCAGATGTGGATCCAAATACTTTGTCATCCATATAAATTTGAGCCACAATCAATCCAGTCTTTAGGTGTCTAATGAATAGTGTTTTATCCGCTCTTCCTCTCTTATAGCCCTTCTCAAGTAACAAAATATTAAGCCTTTTATACCAAGCTTGGTGAACTTTTTTCAAATCATATAATGCCTTTTTAAGTTTGAACATGATCTGAAAGATATCGATCAATAAATCCTTTTGGTTGCTCTGCATAAGCTTCTTCATTTAAGATCCCATTCAAAAGGCACTTTTGAAGACCATTTGAAATAGCTTGAATCCTAATTGGCATGCGATAGATAATAATAGTCTAATAAATTCTCATACGCATCAGATTTGTTCTTGAAGATCCATTTAATTCCAATGACATTTATCTGTTGGCCGTGACACTGAATACCATACATCATTTTACTCAAATTGAGCTAACTCTTTTTGCATAGCTAAAACCCATGATTTATCACCAAGTGCTTCAATCACATTCTTGAGTTCAATATGTGACGTATAACATACATTTCCAATTTTGGTAGCAAGTCTTCTTTTAGTCACCATTCCATCACCACGATTAGAAAGTATATTATGTAGAGGGTGTGCTTTCTGAATCCAACTAGGAGGTTGCCTTCTTCCATTCAGTTCGCTATATTTTTCCAGTGTCTCCACCTTTAACGTCCAGCTCAGAATCACCAAACCCAGGTACTGGAGGTTTTGCGGTTGTCATTTATAGAACCTACAACACTGTTCTCCAGAGTATTCTGAGAAGTTTCAGCCTATTCCTCCAAGTTCTAAATCTCAGGTTTTTGCGAATAAGAAAAGTATCATCAGTATCATCAATTTTAACATTTATAGATTCAACAATAGTTTTAGTCCTCATGCTATACACTTTATAGGCCCAACTATTTTCTGAATACCCAATGAATACTCTTTCATCACTATTAGGATCAAGTTTTCCCAACTATACCATTCTAGATTTCATATAGTGTTTGTGTGGTGCCCGTTCTTCGATACACAGTTCAAAATTTAACAAGCAGTATTGACTGCCTCAACCTACAGTTTGTCAGCGAGTTTCTTACTGTCCAACATAACCTCAGCCATATCATGTAGGGACCCATTTTTCTATGCAACTATACCATTCTATTCTAGGGTTTTAGGAGCACAAAATTCATGAAAGATGCCATAATTTTCATAGAATTTAGAAAAGTTAGCATTCCCAAACTCCTTACCATGATCACTCCTGATTCTTACAATTTTAGCCTCTTCTAGATGTTTTTCAATGGTCAGGTTTTTGATATAAGAAGATAAATCTCTCAAAGATATCAGATTTCTCCCTTAAGAAATCTACCCAATAAAATATGGAGAAATAATCAACAATGACAGGTACTTTTTACTCCGAGGCTTTCGACTTGAATTGGTCCTATTAGATCTATATGAAGAGTTGTAAGATTCTGACCTTGAATGTGAGATGTTCTATTTTGCTTACCCTTTTGGCATTAACCACATTCATCATCAGGTTTTACTACAAGTGTAGGTATTCCTCTTACAACATCCAATTTAGTGAGTCTGACTAGATCTTTATAGTTTAGGTGTCCCATTCATTTGTGCCATAAGTCTCTAAAATCAACTTTTGAAACATGATATGAAACATCAGATTCAAGCAAGTAGCATTTATCACCAGAGCTTCCATCATTTTTTAATATCTTACACATGCTTTTTATAAACATTACCATGAGATTATAATCATACAATTGACCTACACTAATCAAATTAGCTTTCAAGTCAACAATAAAAAAGCACATTTCTCAATTGTACCAACAACTTCAATTTTTCTTTGGGCACCTTCCCCAAAAGTAACCATTCCTCCTGAATAACTTTTGTAATTAGTTGACATAGCATGATTATTAGTCATGTGTCTGGAAGTTACTGTCAAAGTACCAAGAATTGGGCACAATAGATTTATACGCAACATTAACAACATAGCACCTAAGATCACTTTTTCAAATCCAAACTTGCCTTATCCTAATTTTATAATTTTACTTCAAGGTACCAGCTAGCAAGTTGCCCTTATTAGAGTGATTCAATTTTTTGTGTAAGACATTGGTGTAATTTGTATCCATGTTGGTTACAGCCACTACATCCAATCGTCTGCTATGACTTACATGTATAATATTTTCCCTGTTTACCTGATCGTGTGATTAGAACCATGTTTTTTTTCCAGAGACAGCCAGAACTTGCTATGGAGTGTTTGAGGTTGGTACCATCTTGCTAGTAGAAGGTTTATTTGGTGTTTTTCCTACACAATATCTTTGCTTGAATTTGGAAGAGGAAGAGGAGAATTCAATAATGTTATTTGATAATTGTTGAAGAGATTCAAGAGTTTGAGAGTCATTTTTCATTCTCTCTACAAGGAATTCGGGTGATGTATTATTATTTTAAACTATGTTTGTGTAATTTTATGACTCTCGACTAATTTTCTAGATACTAAGATGATGATGATGAACCTATATTGTGAATTTTTAAATGTTAATTCCAAGACTTTGATTTAAATACTTGTTTGTCTTGATTGACTATTAAGTTATTAATGATTCTATTATTTTATATATAATAGAATAGATTTGTAATAGTAGCATGTAGTAATAATCATTTTAGAGTTCGATAGTGAATAGAGATATATATTTATAGTTCGTATGATCTTATTTGTGAACGTTCTTGAAATTTCATATGCTTTTATATGCCCGGATCCTTCATAAAGATATGATAGTATCATACATGATGATAGTTTTAATATTATTTGAGAGATTTAAATAAAAAAGGAACATTGAAAGTCTACTCTAAATAAATAATGTTAACTTCTTGGATCGATATTAAAATGAAAGAATATACTATGATTCAAGGTTCTAGTTGTTTTAATTAATTGAGTTCTCATAAATGCTTCATAGTTTAATTAAAAGTTTGAATTTAGTTATATGATTTATAATTTACAACTACTCAATCTCAACAAATTTGTGTCATTTCGATTAAAATCAATATTTATAATATATGCGGTTCTAGTAGAAGCATTATTTTATTTTCATATTACTTGTTTACGATATCATATACTTGCAGATTTTTAGTGAAGATTACCTCATTCGTCATACATGTTTTCATATTTGTTTCACTATTCTGAATGCTTTAAAAATCTACACAAAACTGATTTTAACTCGAGGTACCCTACTAAACAAAAGCTTTTTATCTCTAAAAAATTAAAATTTTAGTACAAGTGCAATAAAGCAAAAGATTTAAAGGGGTCAGTAGAATGTTCAAATATTTAAATTTTTCAGATACATATCGATCTTGCCTTAGGAGTATTTGTAGGTGACTGGAACCATGTAACTATTGGGCAATTATCGTGTCACATGCTACACGTAGCATCTCTCACTGCCCCCATGTTTTGAGTGGACCTCCACCTATCCAATAGTTGGTTATATCCATGATAACTGTTGACATGTTCCCATCCAAGTCATGACTATTTTTATGGTTAAGTGTTGTATTGGTATCGTAGTGGTAGATGGCCTCATAGTGGTAGAATGCCTAGTCGAAGGTAGAAGGTCTCATAATGATCGATTGCCTCATAATGGTATACGGTCTAGTATCAATATAGAGGGCCTCATAGTGGTCGATAACCCATCATCGACATAGAGAGCCTCGTAGCAGTAGACGGCCCATCATACAAGTATAGGGCCTTGTCGTGGTAGACAGCCCAACATGTGATGCTCTACGTAGAGGGCCTATTGAGAGACTTCAAGAAGTTGATTGTCGTACCAATTATTGATGTCATCTAATATCACTAGCCATCTACCCCTTGTCGAAGTTTATCGATAAGGGATAGAGTATCCAATCTTTTTGTTTTAAATTGACTAATCATATATCGACATTTGGTATAATGTAAGTTGGACGTGCAGTCTAAGTGGCATTGGGCAATGAAAATAGTACAAATGGCACCCCGAGTGTAGGTTTGGTCTTGGGGGGAAATTCAAAATTTTCACATATATAAAGAGGTGAAAACCTCCCTTGTACCTTCACTTCTCTACTTGCAAAAATTTCATCTCCTCCACACTCTCAAGGTAACTTCTTTACTGTCCCATCATCCTAGCTTTTTTTCTTTTTACTTGTCTTTTCTTCTATTATGTATAAAACCATCCTAACCTCTTCGGTCAGCGAAAGTGAATGCAAGGGGAAAAGGAAATAGAATGACCTATTATTAAATGGGTCGGTTGATGGCCGATCGACTAGCCTTTTGCCTCATTGATAATCGACTAGGCACAAGACAGGTCGACGACAGATGACTAGCCCCGCTAACGACTTCTGTGGGATCAATCGATCTTTTAATAACTCTGATAGTCCGAATCATTCAACTAAACTTCATGTCTCCCTACCAAGGTCTCCCAAAAAACATATTGGCTCAACTAAGTTTTGAAACCAAAACTTAAAAACTGGATGGTATTGGCTCAACTAAGTTTTGAAACCAAAACTTAAAAACTGGATGGTATACGACAGGAGAGGTGGTTGTTCTTGAGATTCCATGCCATAGCCTCTATAGTTCTTCACTAAAATTGGAAAAATCACTTAACAAATTCAATCGTGTAGATAATTATATTTATAGAGTCCCTAGGCCCAAAGAGGGGCTCCCTAGGTCTGACCCCCACGAGATTATCATATATAAACTATGGTTGGTGGCTTTCAATTCTCCATTCATCCCTTTTTCGTCTCAATTTTTAATGAATTCCACCTCACTCCTAGTCAAAAAAGCCCTAACGCGTAAAGGAAGGCGTTGTATTTCTTGTACATTTTTGCCTTAGTAAGAAAATCCAACTCTTTGTAGACCTCTTAAGATACGTATTTGAGATGCACGAGCTATCTCAATATAATGCTTTCATCATCTTCACCTCCTGAGTTCCCTTGCACTTTCTAAATTTATGAACTCCAACAGAGGGAGGAAATCTCGATTCTTCTTTGTTCGACCTTCTAAGGGTCAATTTCCTTTCAACACCAGCTGGAGACATCCTTAAATTCATCTCTTCAATAGTCAAGTTCAGATTACTTCCCTTTTAAGAGCACAAATCCAGCAAGTGAGAAATACATGACCTCTTCCTCCAAACCTAGGGCCAGTTTTGACTATGAAGAATATGTTGATAGTGGAGATCGATTGTCCTACTGGTAGGTTCTCTTATCCTACTTATACCTTTACATTTGCACTTTTTTTACTCGCTATTTTTAGGCCTGTTGAACTCAATTATGTGCATGTAGATATAGACTTGGACTTGGAAAAGGTCTTGAAGTCCATGTCCGTACCGGAGAGCGGTGAGTGATTTATCCCTACTAATGGTAGGTTACATCATATTTTACTTTTGACTTTGTATTTGTACACACCTTCATTTGTAGTTCTGTGAGCTTGATAGATTTTACTTTGCGTATACAAGTATGGAATTTGACTTGGAGAAGACCATGGACTCCTTGTCCGAGCACGGGCATAAGAGTAATGATGCCTAACTCCCGTTCCATTGAAAAGAAATAAAATCATTAATGGAGAAGCAAAGTGTCGTGTTGCCAAAGAGACATCACAACCTTTGGACGAGCTCATCGAAGCTACCCTACCAACTAGACTAGAGGGGGTTGCTTGAGTCGAGTCAGCTCCTAGTGTGAGAGCTCTCCTCTTCCGAACTTTGGATTCCTTCCTACTTGGGGCTATTTTGAAATAAGGATTCTCAAGTCTTTCGTTGTGCCTACCAATGCCACGGTGATTACCGAGCGAAGTGCTGATGACGTAGAAAGCGTCTTGGCGATCTACACTCAAAGGGTAAGCTTCCTTGTATACTTCATTCTTTTTGTTTATCTATTCTCTTGAACATGCCTAATAAGTTTTTTTTGTCATTGTCTCTTTGCCTATTAGGTTGTGGACTTACAATTGGGCTCGTTGAGTCAAGCCACCATTAGTCATTGAAATTAAAAGCTCTCACAAAAGAAAAGAATAAGGAATCTAGCCATTACAAGAAGAAAGTTTATTCTTTGAAAAAATCTCTCAAAACTTTTGAAGCCCGGGCTCATGAGCATGACACGAAGATTGATAACCTACGATCTATGTTGGCTAGGGCTCCTGATGAGGTAGTAGAGCAATATAAGGCCTCAGTGGAGTTTACTAAAGATTTGGAGGCATATGTGGAGTAGTTAAAATCGTTATCAGATTATGTTAAAGCCTTGCATTCATACGAGGGAAAAGCGAAGCGGCATCCATCAAATTGACGAAGGAGTGGATATCTATTGAGCATCCTTTTATTCATCCCACATGTTTCGATAGGTTTTTAGTGCAGTGTAAAGGGAGAGATAGCAGAATGCCTTAATCCAAGACATTTGGGCACATATCACAGGACAGAAGCAAATGGACTTTGCATGCGGGTTGATATAGCTTTTTATTGTAGATCTTTTTGCACTATCTAGTGTCATTCATTTTCATCATTTGACCGTCTAATAGTTTTTCCTAGTCCGGGATGTGTACAGAAAATTGTACTTCTTTTTTAGTATAAACGTTTCCTTATTGAACATCTTGGTTGCTTATTTCTCCATTTTCTCTCATACAAATGTTGCTTGATGATGTGTAAAAGTTAACTTGTCTATCCTCATACGACTTCTCTTATTCGATCGCATAGTAGTTAGCGAGTGTGACAACCAGTGAGAGTATGCCTGGCCTTATAATGACAAACAGATATGGTCGATCGCCACGCGGTCGTGTCGACTGCATGCCTGAATTGCAATATCACTTTTTGTATTTTCTTTCTTGATCTTTAACTAGATTTTTGGTATCACTACCTTTGGAAAGTGTCGAATTGCGGGATCTCCTCAGTCATGTCGATTTGTAGATCACATGGTCCTTTTTTGGGCGGTACCTTTGGAATTTTATTATTATGCCCTTACTTGTGGTGGATAAATATCGCGATTACGTGAGGAAATAATGAAAGCAGTAAATAAAGAAATACTACTTTCCTTATAATGAAAATAAATGATAATGGACAAAATATCAACTGCTTCATATAGATGTGGAAAACTGATTTAGCGGATGATCCCAATCTTATGTAGCAATAACATCTGCAACCTGATTTCCCACTCTATAGATGTGGGAAACTGTGTCTTTCTCGAACGATACGATGTCTGTAACTCAATCCAAATGCCCGAATGACCGAGTACTTTAGCTAGTAAAATCTCATCAATAATTGCCCTAAACTTCACCTTTAATATCCTGCATATTCCATACGAAGCTAAGACAGCCCTAATACAGTGACCTATATGATCTCTGATGATGTCTTCCCACTCGCAAAACCATCATTGAGGCATCCATTAGTATTGACCTTGATATATCTGACTGATGAAGTGCGCCATCAAACCAGAATGGAGGGAGATGAGAAATGGAGTCTAAAGAAATACCAAAGATAGGTGCAAGTGTCAAATCCCCTTGCCAATGCACAACTTGAAATAGTCTTCCCATATGAAAAAATGGATCATGCGATAAACTTTCCAAATGATATGTTTGGCCACCATGTAGATCCACCTATGCTTTGTATCATTCAACTCGGTCCAAAGAAACCAAAATATCAGTAGAGAAACGATAGTGCGAATGTGTCCACAATGAACATACTATCCAAAATACTATCATCTCTGGAACCTTCATCTAACTTTCTCTCCTGAGCTCATAGGTATCTAAAAAATATCCCCAAAATGTTGCAATACCTGGTTGGAGATGCTACTACAAGTGAAAATGTAACTGATAGTCCCAGTCTCAGAACAACACTGACAACAAGAGTCCAACTAGCATCCAATCCTCATCTGAATAACCACATATCCTGGAATGAGATCCTACCATAGTCTCTAGTAGAAAAATGAGACAGTAACGGACAAAATAAAGCTCCTCGATAACTAATACGAATATTGTTACTGGCGTCATGTACGTACGAGCTGCCATGCTAACTTGGTAGTGAAACTACCATTCGATGTATCCCGTCAAACAATGTGATCCGAGGAGCCTACACATAAAAGTATAGCCCCTATCTATACTACCATAAGAGGGAGAGAGAACCTGTAATAAACATTTTATATCCCACCCAGTATTATCAAAAAAATCTTGCACCCTCGCAAATGTGTGCTGTTGGCGTGGGAATAGTGATGCAACGTAGTCTCACCCATCTAACAATCACACCAAAAAAATATCTGACCTGCCCCAAGGTGCCTGTAATGTGTGGCTCTGTCCCGAGCCCAACTAATTTCAACATCTTCCAAGTAAGAGAAGCTATGAGAGAAATTGCTACAAGTGAATGATATGTCCCCATACAATACTTTTCTAGTAAAAATTGGGCCCAAAGTGATCTTTGATGACATAACAACCACTATAGCTTAATGGAGAAGGTGTCCACCACATCTTGTAATCTCCTGAAGCTTAGACTATCCTCATCAGTAGGAAGAAAAATCTTCTTCCAACTTCACCAATGTAAACGTCGCACCTACTCCTTGGAATCCCACAGGAAATGTGCAGCGATGCTCTCAAGTTTCTTCAGGATAGCCTTAGAGGGCTGTGTAATCTGAAGAAGATGTAATGCCATAAAAGAAAGCACTGATCTCAATAAGGTAATACGACCCCCAGATGACAAAAGTCGTGATACCCAACCTGAGATCCTATTCCTGACCTTCTAGATAAGGTCATCATAAATAAAGTTCCTTTTCGTCCTCTTAAATAAGGAGACTCCCAGATAAATGAAAGGCTACCGCTGGTGTCTAAATCTAGTCAAAATCTCCAAACATTTTATCTGACTAATAGATACCAGTTTAGGTAGTCTAAGTCCGCTCTTATTCACGTTCACTAACTAACCAGAAACCCCCTCATAATACTCCAAACAATCAAGAATCCTCATGATAGACTGCTTTTAGCCGTTGGCGAATATGATCATATAATTAGTAAATGAAAGGTATGAGACAAGAGTACTACCTCCAAGCCAATAGTAAATACAAAGATACTTCTGAAACCTCCGAGTGAGCAAGCGTGAGAAGTAATTTGTAGCGATGATAAACAATGATGGTGAAATGGGATGACCTATTTGAGCCCTCATGATGAGGGAAAAAATAACATGGGTAACCATTTAGGAGTACAAAAAAATGACACTCCAAGATCCAATCAAATCCAAATGCCTCCAATACAGAATAAATGAAGCCAAGTCCATGCGATAATATGTTTTAGTCATGTCTAGCTCTAGCATAGTGTTACTCCCTCGTCCTCTAGCATCCAAAGTATATAGAAGCTCCTGTGCTAATAAGACATTGTCCCCAATCAAGCAACCATGGATGAAGCCACTCGTGGAGTAGAGATAATACGCGATAACAATGTACTTAACCGATTGTTCAAAAGTTTAGTAACAATCTTATTGAACACTGTACATAAACTAATGGGTCTGAAATTAGTCCATCTACAAGAAACATGCCTCTTAGGGAGCAACACAATAGTAGCAGAAACAAAACCTCATGGAAAATGGCCTCCATGAAAGAAATTCAAGACTGCGTTGTATACGTCCTCATGAATAATGTCCCAGCAATACTAGAAAAATAGGGATGAGAAATCATCCAGGCCGATAATACTATCAGCATCTATGCTGAAAACCGTCTCATGTACCTGATAAATTAAATGTGGACGATTTAGTGCCAAATTATTATCCTCCGTCAAAACCCTGAGGATGATATCAGAACAAACTGGATCTAAAGGCTATGTTGGAGCAGATAGAATATCCTAGTAGAATGTAATAACCAAAGTTTGAATGTCTGCATGAGTAGCTAAGACTTTTCCTGCCTGCGTCCTGATAGACCTGATACACAATTTGATCTGGCGTCCTTGAACCATTGCATAGAAATATCGAGTATTATGATCTCTTTCACATATCCAATGTGAATCGGCTTTTTACTTCCAAAAACCCTTATCAATAGATAATGTACGGTTCAAAGCTGCTTGAGTATGATACAATAAGTCACAATGCTCAGGTGTAGGGTCTCTATCGTTTACAATCTCTACCTCATCAACCATATTCTTAGCATACTTTACCCTCTGGAAGACATCACTGAACACATGTCGATTCCACCAATGCAGTCCCTGTTTCAGCCTGTAGAACTTCCCCTAGAGAGCAGCCACTCCATAAGATGAGTAGGGAGTGACCACTTCTGAGAGACAAAGGCTAAAAATCATGATGGTTCGTCCAAACGTTGAGAAATCTGAAAGGTCTGGGTCCCAAATCATCATGTAGAGTACATGGAGTAGTAGTTTAAAACTTTAATCAATTGTTGATTTTAAAAGCTCTCCACTATGACTGTAGGGTTCAGTTGAGCTTTAACTAATTTATTGGTTTTGTTACTCTCCGCTTAGCCCTCTAGGTTGTGTCGAATGTAGAGTGCATGGTCTAGTGGTTTAGGGCCTTAACAAATTTTTGGTTTCCATGACCGTAAAATATAATTGAGTTTATAACTAATTTATTGGAGTTGTTGCTCTTCGACTAGCCTCCGATTTCATAGGGTGCCTTTTTTTTGTATAGAAAGGGACACCTTGTAGTAGTAGTCTACTCTGCTAGACTACATTTCCGCCTTTTCTCGGCCGTTTCGGGATAAAAAGAAAATTTGATTACAATTTGTAGAAAACTTGCAACAGAAAGTAAATTGTTCATTGATAGATGAAAGCGAAAATTATAATTGATGAAAGTAGAAAAATACAATGACTGGTGCAGGGGACTAACACTAGAAAGTTTGAAAGATTTTTGAATGACTAATGCCCCCTATAATAGCTTGAGGAACAAAAACCTAAGTGATAGGAGTAGACATTTAAATGACAAGAAATCATACTAAACGTTTACAAATATGAGAGTTATTTTACAATTGAAATAAACTGTTACAAAGGAAAGGAAATTACAACTCAAACTGAACTAATATTTACAATGTGGGATCAAAATTGGGCAAACTGCGGTTGCGATTGGGTCAAGGGGCTAAGTAAAGCTACGGCCTTTAACATTCTTCCCCATTTGTTTTGGCGACGTCCTCAGTGCCATCGATGTATGATATGTTTCAATTAATGGTTTGAAGGCTCCAAGATCTTTTTTTCTTTCCCAAGTATTCTCCTCACTGTTGCATCTACTCCATTTGACCAAATACTCTTGATGATATTTTCTAGAAGCTCTAGTAGTTCAATGGTCCAGAATATTTTCAGCAACCCTCTTACGAGCTTTCTTCAGTTCTAACACAGGTCACTCTGGCTTATTTCTGGATCCGTCCTCTTTGTTTGTAAACTATGGCTTGAGTACACCAACATGAAGGACTTTGTAGATTTTGCACCATGAAGGGAGTACAACTCTATATGCAACTCTTCTAATCCTATTCACGATGGGTAATTATCCAATATATTTTGGCACCAAACTTGAGTCTTTTCCTCTGTCGGTTTATAATAGTTTTTATCGGAAAGTTTGACCATTACCAGATTTCCAACATTAAATTCAAGGAAACAATGCTTTAAATCTACAGAATTTTTATACCTTTTTTGAGCTTTCTCAAGATAACTCCGAGCAATTTCAATATTTTATTTCCATACTTGAGAGAATTTTTTTGGTTGTGGGGTCTTGGTACTTTGATCGATATCTATAGTATGAGAGAGTGGCAGTCACAATTTCAAAATGACTCTTATTAGTTGAAGAGTTATTTTGGGCATTGAAGCAAATCTGAGCCGCATCCTAAAGTTTCACCCAATTTTTCTGTAAAGTAGATATAACGTGCCGAAGATATTCTTCTAGCATAGAATTGAAGTGCTCCGTCTATCCATCAAATTGTGGATGAAAACTAGAACTCATGCTCAAAGTTGAACTAAGAAGTTCAAACATCTCGGTCCAAAATATGCCAGTAAATCGAGGATCCCTATCACTGACGATGACTTTAGGTAGTCCCTAGTATTTGACAATGTTTGAAGAAAAGTTGAGCCGTCTCTTCTGCTGATACATACTTGGGTGCTGAGATGAAAGTTGAAAATACTTTGATAGATGGTCTACCCCGACTTTTGGCAATCCAATAATGTAGTCCATCGATACATTCTCGAATAGCCTAGGTGGGATGGAAAGGGGCTCAAGCAAGCCTGGATTTTTCTGATGATCTATCTTATTTTGCTGACAAATAAAATAGGTTTTCACATAACTTGCAAAGTCATCCTGCATTTGAGGCCAGCAGTACGCACGTTGTAATAGTGCAAAAGTGCATTTCTCTCCTAGATGCCCTGCTTAAATCATGTCCTGGCATTCCGTAATTAGTGATTTTCTCAAATCTCTGCCCTTAGGAATATATAGGTGGTCTTCCTTAGTCTTCACTATTCCCCCATCGAGCTACAACTAACAAGTTATGCCCTGCTTGATGAGGTCAACCAAATATTGAGTAGCCGGGTCTTTATCTAAAAGTGCCCAAATTTGGTCCCTTGTATTTTGTGGTAACTGTGCTCCCTGAAAGAGCAACCATAGAGCAAATGGTGGCCAAGTCGGCTTGCCAACTAAGAGCACCGGCAACATGATTACAAGATCCAGAACGATGTTCTAACATAAAATTGAACTCTGGCAGAAGTTCCTGCCAACGAGCCTGTTTGCCTGATAGTTTCGGTTGGGACATGAAGTGACTAACTACAGTGTTATCTGTCTTCACAATAAATGGAGACCCAAGCAAATAGTGATGCCATCCTCTAAGGCAATGGACTACTACCAACAACTCATNAATAATAATAATAATAATAATAATAATAATAATAAATGCCTAAAAAGTAAAATGAACCTAAAAAGTATGAGTAGATAGTGTAATTATAATTACCTTGATTCATTTTAGAGGAGGAGCTTACTGTTCTTCTCACAAAAAATATAGTATAAGTTTTCCATGTTATGTTAAATACACTTTGTTCTTTATAGGCTCAGCTAATGAGGATTGAATAAAATAATAGATAATTTTATTTATTTATTTATTTATTTACTTACTAATTAATCTTGCCTATTCGAATTTAGTATAATAAAAAATTGGATGACTTTAATTTTTGTTGACAAGTCATCACAACCAGACCGATACTTGATTGGGTTGAGATGGGTTTCAACATTTACACGGGTTGTGTTGGATTAAATTTTGATCAAATAGATCATGTTAGGTTGGGTTTAGGTTGAGGCAAAAATCAACTCAATCCAACCCATGCTCACCCCTAGTCCCTTGTGTTTGTGATAACTATGCTCCCTGAAAGAGCAGTCATAAAGCAAATGGTGGCCAAGTCGGCCCGGCGACTAAGAGCATCGACATGGTTACTGGATTTGGAATGATACTCTAGCATAAAATTAAACTCTGAAAGAAGTTCCTGCCAACAAGCCTGTTTGCTTGATAGTTTCGATTGGGACATGAAATGATTAACCGCTGTGTTATCTGTCTTCACAATAAATGGAGACCCAAGCAAATAGAAACGTCATCCTCTAAGCTATGGACTACAGCCAACAGCTAATTTTTGTGCGCCGAGTAACGACGTTCTACTTGATTCAAACGCTATCGGATGTCCTTCTTGCATAAGAACTCCACCAAGTGCAAAATTTAAAGTATCGATATGCACTTCGAATAGTTTAGTCATATCCGGCAAGGCTAACACTGGATTCGTCCACATAAATTTCTTCAACTTTTCGAAAGCATTTTAGCATTGGGATGACCAGCCCCACTCCTTATCCTTCTTTGTCAATTCGGTAAGTGACAATGCAATTTTTGAGTACCCATTACAAATCTTCGATAGTAATTACATAACCCGAAAAATAAACGCACGTCGTGGACATTCTTTGGTGGTTGTCAATCTTTGATGGATGTAACCTTCTTTGAATTCATGTGTATTTTACCTTATTCGATGATGTGACCTAAGAAACTGATAGACGTCTGGGTGAATGAGCATTTAGACGATTTGGCATAGAGTACATTCTCTCGTAGTCGATTGAAAACCCACCTCACATGTTGCACATATTCCTCTAATGTCTCACTATAGATTACTATGTCGTCCAAGTACACCACCACAAAATCATCTAAGAACCCATGAAGTACCTGATTCATCATCATGTAAAATGTTGCGGAGTGTTTGTTAAGCCAAACGGCATCACTTTAAATTCAAATGCTCCATGTCTTGTTACCACGGTAGTCTTTGCTTCATCTCCTTCTTTGATCCAAACTTGCCCATATCCAGACCTAAGATCAATCTTTATATAATATCTTATCTAGCTCAATCAGTTGAAGTAATCTTCACGGTGATCTTGTTTAAGGCTAGATAGTCACCGTACATTCTAATAGAACCATCAGCTTTTTTTTGAAACAACGCGAGAGCTCCATATAGTGATTTTTCAGGCACAATAATCTCACTTTTCAACATTTATCCTAATTGTTTTCGAAGCTCTTCAAGCTCAGGCTAAGACATATAATAGGGTGCCCTAGCGGGAGGTTTGACACCTGGAATAAGTTAATCTCATGATCAACCCCTTTCCTTGGTGATAATTTCTTTGGTAACTCATCCGGCATGATGTCCTCAAATTCATGAATAAGCCTTTTGACATGTTTTGGAATAGGGCCAGTCGCTTCTTAGATCTCCTGCAATTGAAGAGTGCACAAAAAAAGAGGGTTCATTCCTTTTGAAACCCTTGCCAAATTGCATGGACAAAATACTCTTCTCGCCCATCTTCCCAGCTTGTGTAGTGATGATGCATGGTTTACTACCCATCATCATTAACAAATCGAAATATGACAACATTGCTGTCTTAGTATCCTGAAGAAATTCCAATCCTAGAATAAGTTTGAAGTCATCCATCTGAACTGCAGATAAGTTTGTCTTTTCCTCGAAAGGACCCACTTTGAGTAACATATATTTCGCTACTCCTGTTATTGGTTGAGCGACGGAGTTGATTGCTTTGGCCTTTCCGCTACCTTTTCCAGAACAAGTTTGAGTCACTTCATTTCGGTACTTGCGAGGTAGTTCTGGGTAGCACCAGTGTCTACCATAACCNTAGCACCAGTATCTACCATAACCCTGATTGGCTTTCCATTGATCTTCACATCAATGTACATTAGGCCTTTGTACCTACAAATGCGAGCCTTCGATTCTTTCATCTTTACCTCTTTCCAGAATATGCCAACTACATCATCATCCTCTTCAGAGATGGTCTCATCATAATAGCTAGCTTGTGGGATATCTTGCTTTGAACTCATTTCACCACTAGCTAGTTAACAATATGCATTCACCATCCGATGAGGTCCTTCACATAAAAAGCATATCAATTTAGTTGTTGCTGCCGCTACAGTTATAGTTTTTTTTACGACTGTTTTGATAGTTTTCCTAAAAGTTACTCTAACGGGTGCCTTGATAGGCTCATCCCTTCAATAGCTTGACTATTTCCCGAAGGTCTACTTCCATTTGGCGTAAGGTCTACTTCCACCTTCAATAGCTTGACTATTTCCCGAAGGTCGATCTTTTCTCAATTCTAATTGATAGTCACTTAAACATTCGACGGCTCCCATAGCCGCGCTCAAATTAGTGAACTTTTGTCTCTGAAGTTCCATGCATGTCCACGGTTTCAACCCTTCCATGAAGATAAATAGCTTATTCTTTCCAACATATCTCGAATATTCAGCATATGTCCTGAAAAGGCTTTCACGTACTCCCTGATGAAGGTTGTATGTTTCAGTTCTCATAGTGCTCGTCGTGTATGATATTCCACATTTTTCGAGAAAAAATACGACATGATCGCTTCTTTAAGGAGATTCCAGGAATCTATTAGGACTTTGTTAGCCTGAATATAAGCATACTTTGTCTACCACCATAGTTTTGCATCTCTACCACGATACATGGTAGTTGTCTGCCTACAGTAATTGTTCAAGCTCCACTCTCGCCTCGGATTGCCTTTCCAGGGAAAAGTTTTTTTTCTTTCTACTTCACTAGTTTCATCCCTGGTAGAACATCGAGACGATGCTGGGCAATTAATGGGCTAATCCCTAGGATGTCTCCTGGACTCCATGCGAAAATGTCCGAGTTATTAGCCAAAATTTTTACCAATTCTTCATTTTCATAAGACTCTAGATCTGCTCCAATGCTGAACTCGTAGCCTTTCGATACTAAATTTTTTTCGATCACGCCAAGTGCTCGATGCATCTCCTTGGGGCTCTACATCTAGCATCATAACTGGTGGAGAACCTTTTGTTTGCATATTGTCAATGTAGCATTTTCTAGATGCATGTTGATCCCTCCTTACCAACCCAACCCTTCTACTAGTTAAGAACTTCATGGCCTGATGGTAAGTTGAGGGAACTACAACTGTGGCATTTAGCAACAATCGGCTATAGATGCCATTGTATGCCATAGGGGTTTTGACAACTAAGAAGCTTGTCATGATCACCATGGTTGTTGGATAACTGCCCCGTGTGATCGGAAGCTCCACAGTTCCCTCCGGCACCACATTTGCTAACTAAGTCTCTAGAGTACTGAATTGGTTCTGCATCACATACTGTAGTAGTAGATTGTGACCTTTCACAATGGAGTTTGACTCGGTCTCCATTGTATTTCTGACCATGCAAGTTTCACTCTTGGTTCGTCTTCTTTACATAGCTCTTCGGTTCAGTAAATTCTTATAGACAGCGCCAATGGAATATTTATGAAACAAAACTCTGTGCCCTCGTAGCAGCACAAAGTGCTTCTGCTACTCCAATGAACAAATGTTACTTGGGAGATGAGGTTTAGATTTTCTCCCCTATTATACCTCTGGCATGAGAATTAGTAAAAGATTCGGGAATATAAACTTAGGAAGAAAAGATAGAGTGTGAATTCAGATGACCAAAATTTTTTAGATACATACCTATCTCGCCTTAGGAGTATTTATAGGTGACTGTAGCCATGTAACTATTGGACAATTATCGTGCTACATGGTTTCCCACGACTCCTACATTCTAAGTGGAGGACCTCAACCTATTCAGCGATAGGTTGTGTCCATGATAACCGTTGAACGGTTCCCATACAAGTCATGATTGTTTTATGGTTTAGTATTGTGTTGGCCTCGTAGTGGTAGATAGCCTAGTAGAATGTAAAGAGCTTCATAGTGATCGACTGTATCATAATGGTAGATAGCCTAATATGAATATAGAGGGCCTCGTAGTGGTCGATAACCCAACATGGATGTAGAGGGCCTTGTAGTGGTCGACTACCCAGCATGGACATAAAGGGTCTCGTAATAGTAGACGACCCATCATACAAGTATAGGGCCTTATCGTGGTAGATGGTCCAATATGGGATGATCTACGTAGAAGGCCTATTAAGTAGTCTTCAACATATTGACCGTTGTAGCTAATTATTGATGCTATCTAATATCACTGTGTTTTGTTTTGGTTTAGATATTTTATTTGTAATTTTGTTTATTACTTTTCATTTTACAATTGAGGTGTTCATTGATTCTAATCCACCCTGAATTTGTCTCTACCTTAGATTAGTTTACTGGGTCAACATAGCATAGAAAAAGTCATCGGATTAATTTAATTATAGTATTATTTGCACCAAACAATGTATTAGACTAAATTTATCCTTATCACATCCAATTTGATACACCAAACATATCCAGAGGGCAGTGTACTATTTAGTGTTACTTATCAAATAAGTAAATGTATTTCTTCAAACCTTTTAATTTGATATATTAAACTCAATTAAGATTGGATGAGATTTGAGTATGATTAAATTAATCATTTATCTTATGTAGTCCGTCCAGAGAAATTTCGAATATCATATATTCTATTAGACCACTCAATTTGTTGACCCTGAATAATGGTCATGACACGTGGCCAACAGAATAATACTCCACGTAAGCTCCTTCATGCCTATGATAACTATAACGCCCCAAATTCTAGGAACTCGAAGCGTTAATAATCTTCTGCATTTGAGCTTTTTAATGTCAACCAAAATAAATTGCAAATAAGGAAAATTTGAAGTTTGNGGCCTTTAAAACATGGTGCCCTATGGTCATTTGACTTAGAAGTCATCGTGTAACACCCCAAATTCTAAGAACTCGAGGCGTTAAATTTTTTTTTTAATTTGAGCTATTTAATGTTAACCAAAATAAGTTTCAATAAAGAAAATTTGAAGTTTGAAATATATTATAAAAATATGATGGGAGATAATTGACTATATAGACTTAGACAATTACGGTAAAATTTGATTTTGGAAAACATTCTGAAGAAATTAGCAATACCAATTGCACAGTAGCGGAAAGATAAAAATTGTTTGACCTAACAAACGTTGACTAAAAATTATGAAATTTTAACATAGACTATGACAATCATAGACGTACATCATATAAAAATTTGGGCTCGCGTCGATAATGTTTGAAGTACGAAATCATTTTTTAACTATGCTGGACAGAAATTTTTGAACTGACTCATAGTAGTCTACTAAAACGGACATAGCTCCTTCTCTAAATAATATTTTAAGGTAATGCCAAAGGCCACTATTAGAAGACTCGTAGATCTTTCGAACCTAACTGATTTCACTCAAAAATATACACCGTAGCCCAAGTTATACCATTTTTAAATAGGTAGACAGAATCTGAAATTCAATCTAGCAATAAATAAACTTCATGTGTAGTCATTCAATTGTTTCTAAATTATAGTCGACATGCAATGAAAATAATTTAAGCAAAACAGAAAGTTAAACATATTAAAAGTGTAGTCTAAGTGTTCATAATAGATTTAAGCAAATGAAAATTTTACTAGAAAGTTAAATGCATTCTAAATCACCGAGCACTTGCCACCACTCCATGCCACTGCCATGCCTTCAATTAACCTGTAAATTTTGCAAGGATTAGTATCACGAGTAATACTCAGTAGGAAAATACTTAAGTAAATAGATAAAAATATATTTTCTAGAATTACAATCCTTGGTTATTTGTGTCATGTCAATTTCTAGCGAACCGATGATCAATCAGTCCGCTTACTCTCGGGTTTTGATAACTCATTTCTTAATCTCTTCATCTCGTGTATAAATAACCCTTTTTATAATCTCTTTATCTCTTATTTGAACCACCCAAAGGGTGCTTCTATCATGAGCAATACAATAACACGTTAATGCAATTCAAAAATAAATAATTTTTAATCTAATTACAAAAGTGTCGTAAGCAACATCCCTACCTTAAACACTTGGAGTTTGAATACCCTTTCCTTATGGCCAATTTTTGTAGTAAAATGTAGCGTACTCTTAACCTTTCGTTCAAAAAATTTGCAAATTCTAAGTACCTTAAGTCTATGAAAAAAGGGCAAAATGATTTTTATGTATAAGTACTTAATTTGAGAGAGATAACATGGCCTTCGGGTACAAGAAAATTGTTGCTTCTCGAACAAAAAAAATGCAAGTGGCAAAATGGCAATGACCAAGATGGGAGTAAAACAAATATAAGTGAAATTTTAAAGTGGAAATTGGTAGATTTTAAGGGTAACATGACTTTTCAATTGCATGGCAGTTTCTTTTTTTTTTTATTATTATTATTATCGTTATGAGTTTTAATTATTATAAGGAAATTAATGTATTAATCATGTTTAAGTTATTAAGATGTTTCAACTTCCTAACCGTACATATTGAAATTAAGGTTTTCTCTCTTTTTTTTATTAATAAAATATAAAATTTTGATTACTTTTCTACCTACCAAGACAACTCAAATATATATAGTTCAAAATCATTTTATCTCGAGTCCAATTTATTTTGTTTAACACGAGCTTCAAAACGAATATAATATATGATATGTTTTATCAACTTCTAAAATGCTTT
>CAIGRB010036963.1:0-22084 GCA_903798255.1 Fraxinus quadrangulata | reverse complement strand
CAATTCTTCATTAAACATAAAATTGTACCTATAAAATATAATTAGATATAAATTAGTTAAAATTTAATTCAAAAGACAACAAAATATCATGATTTAGCGCCTTGAATAAGTATAAAAACTACACTTATCAACACTGACAGATGGTCAACCACCTATGCTCTAGGCTGACAATCCTGTTATTTTTAACTACAATAGTCCCCCAAATCTAAATATAAATATTTATATTATAATTAGAAGTATTATGAATTGCTTGAGGTACTTATCGAAAGTGTTGTCTGAAACTGTGTAGTTTGAAGTTTATGATTTTTTGGAAAAGGTTGGGGAGCACCAGCTAAGATCCTTTTATTCGAGGCCCTTTGGTCAAAAGTGGTTTTGCATATCTGAAGCATTGCCGAAGTTATTCACATTGAGGCTGAGGTAGTGTACCTTTGCTATTTGCTGAGGCTGTAATGTATTAATTCTAAAGATACGTGTTTTTTGAAACGTTGGGAATACGATGCGTCCTTAATTATTGTGTCCAATTGATTTGTTATCTTGTACGTTTTCAAAAGAAGATAGTTGAAGTGGTTCAACTTTTCATATACGCAACCGTCGTCACATTTAATGAGCAATGATGATTACTACAGGCATGTTGCATGGGAGACAGACATAGTGTCGCGTGTGATGTCGACGCCCTGATCCAGACCGTAGAATATGAAGTGGCAAACATAACGAATGACAAAAATTGAATCTTAAATGGACGGTTGGATGGTTAGGATCCAGATCCAAAGGCAGAGGTTGATGACATACACCACAAAAGGCAACAGTTTTAGGTGAAAATCACTTTCGCGAACAAAAATAATTAAACTCCCAAAAACTCTTTTCTTTAACCACGAACTCGGGCCACTCTTCTTCGGGGATTTTGATTTTGAACTTGTAAGTATTTTTAACTTCTTTTGATTTTAAATTTCATAACTTCTTCAGTTTCTGATGGGGTACTTAGACATTTGCAGCATAGCCTGTAAGATAAGCTTTACAATAACCAATAATGTTGACCTCGTCCAAGTAATTAGGGCTGGTCAGAGTGTTTGCCTACAAGGAAGGGTCGAGTAGATTATGATACGGGTTAGGGGCAGCCAAAATTCCTTCAAATGTAACTATGACCGACCTTGTAGATATAAAGGAGAAATGTTGCATGCCCTATAATATTTAATCCCTAGCTCCATCTCCCGACGAACGAACCTACTTTCTTATGCAGGATTACGTCACTGTCAGCGAATTTCTTCAGAAGGGAGGACATCGTCTGTCCCTTCATCCTTTCTTTAGAGTCGAACTTAGGAGTTAATTACAGTTCAAATGAGAAATAAGAGATTTCCTATAGATTGGAAAAATGTCACTACTCAAGCATGCTTAGCTGAAGAAAGTGGGGCTTCTTTATGGCATAGACAGTTTGGTCATGTTAGTCATACTTCACTTAGGCAAATGTATGATCTTAATCTTGTTGAAAATCTGCCTAAAGTCACTGATGATGCTTGTGTCTATGATGTTTGTCAACTTGGAAAGCAAACGAGATTGCCTTTTCCTAAGAATCAGTCAAGAAATGTTGTTAATAAACTTGAGTTAGTATACTCAGATGTCTGTGGTCTAATGAAAGTTACTACATTGAATGGGAGCAGATATTTCATTCTCTTCATTGATGACTTAACAAGAATGTGTTAGGTTTATTTCTTAAAAGCTAAGTCAGAAGTTGCAGATGTGTTTCAAACATTCAAGAGAATGGTAGAAAATGAAAATGGCTGCAAAATAAAGACAATCAGAACTCATAATGGAACTGAGTATAGTTGTGGACAATTTAACAATTTCTGCAAAGCTGAAGGTGTTAAGCATCAGTTAACCATACCCTATTCTCCTCAATGGAATGGAGTCAGTGAGAGGAAAAATAGGACTGTTATGGAAATGGCTAGGTGCTTGTTTATTGAAAAAAATGTACCTAAGGAGTTCTTGGCAGAGACAGTTAACACTGCTGTTTATCTTCTCAATCGGTTGCCAACAAAAGCATTGGAGAAGAAAACTTCATATGAGGTCTGGTATGATGTCAAACCAAATATCTCATATTCCTAATGCAAAAAGGGATAAATTGAGTAAAACGGCTGAGGTTGGAATATTGTTTGGTTATTGCAGCAATGCCAAATGATATAGAGTGTTCAATCCTCAGACAAAAAGGATAATCTCCAACAGAGACATCAAAGTGGATGAAGAAGCTGTATGGAGCTGGGAAGCAAGTTCTGTTGAAAAAATGAAACCAAGTGAACTGATTCTTCAAAATAGAGAAGGATGAAACATTGAAGATGAAGTAGAGTCAGATGGTGATTCAGACATAGAAAATGGCAGAGTGTAGATGAGACATCTTGCAGACATTTATGCAAGATGTAATGCTGCTATAGTTGAACCTACAAACTTTGATGAAGCCTCTAAATCTCCTGACTGGATGGCTGCAATGGAGGAAGATATCAATATGATTGAGAAAAATGAAACTTGGGAACTAGCTGATAGAACATTGGAAACGAAAGTAATTGGAGTAAAATGGGTATATAGGACTAAACTAAATCCAGGTGGTTCAGCTAATAAGCTAAAGGCCTGATTGATAGTTAAGGGTTATGCTCAGTAGTTTGGTGTTGATTACAGTGATACTTTTGCTCATGTTGCAAGCTATGAGACTATCAAATTGCTTATGGCAATTGCAGCTCAAAGTGGTTGGAAAATCTATCAATTAGATGTAAAATCAGCTTTCCTAAATGGCTATCTGAATGAGCAGATTTTTATAGAGCAACCTAAAGGCTTTCAGATAGAAAAGAGTGAGGATAAAGTTTATCTATTAAAAAAGGCTTTGTATGGCTTGAAGTAGGCTCCAAAAGCCTGGTATCGTCAAACGGATGATCACCTTGGTTATCTTGGTTTTACAAAGAGTTTAAATGAACAAACTCTATATGTAAAATATGTGGAAGCAGAAATGATCATCATATTACTCTATGTTGATGATCTCTTGATCACAGGTAGCAGCAACAAATCAATTAGAGAAGTGATAAATGATTTGAAAAATGCTTTTGAAATAACTGATCTAGGTAAGATGCATTACTTCCTAGGAATGGAGATTTGTCAAGATCAGGAAGGAATTTTTATCAGTCAAATGAAGTTTTCAAAGGATATACTAAAGAGATTTAACATGGAGAATTGCAAAGCTGTTAGCACACCATTAGTGCATAATGAAAAATTGTTAAAGGAAGATGGTGCAAAGCAGGTTGATGCAAAGGTTTATAAAAGTTTGACTGGTTGTTTGATGTATTTAACAGCAACCAGACATGATATTACATATACTGTAAATCTTCTATCGAGGTTCAAACAGGAGCCTAGTGAATTGCACTTTCAAGCAGCCAAAGGTGTCCTGAGATATGTCAAAAGAACTGATGAAATGGGGATCTGGTTTAAGAAGTCAGAAATGTACAAGTTAACCGGCTACACCGATAGTGATTAGGCAGGGAGTTTTGAGGATAAGAAGAGCACTTCTGGCTACATATTCTATGTTGGTTCAAGTATCATATGCTAGAATTCAATGAAACAGAAAACCGTGGCACAATCAACAGCTGAAACTGAATACATAGCTGCTTCAGAAGCTACAAATCAAGCAATTTGGCTAAGGAAAGTGTTAGAAGATCTGAAGTTCAAACAAGATGAGGCCACAGTTATCTGTTGTGATAATCAGGCCACAGTTGCTATGGTGAAGAATCCAATCTTCCATGGTAGAACCAAACACATCAAAATTAGATACCATTAAATCAGAGAAGCTCAGGAATAAAAAGAGATAAAGCGGGTGCATTGTAAATCAGATGATCAACTTGCAGACATATTAACAAAGTCTTTAGCCAAGGCAAGGTTTGAAACATTGAGATACAATCTTGGTGTTTCCAGTAAAAGTGACAAGGAGGAATGTTGAATTTAATTTATCACTTTGACTGCCACGTTTTTATTATCATTTGAATTCTGAATTTTGTAACCAAATGTCATGTGATTTAAGTACTATAGTTGATAGTTTAACTTTTGTAAGTTGTCCAAGTATGGTCTTATATATTATTGTCAACTTGATAGATTGGAGTAGGTAGAAGTTGTTGACAATCAAGTATTTTGTAAGTTATATATTCAGTAAAGAAAGATTGAACCGTGTGCTTCTTTTTCTCCATTTTCTTCTTCTTACAAAAATAGAACATTTTTTGTTAAAACCGGTAAGCTTTAACACTATCCGGTGAGAAGCAAGTAAATACGGTAAGAAAGTACTAAATACGATAAGTAAGCAAGAAATCGTAAGCCTTTTTAGAATCCGGTAAGAAGCAAGTAAAACCGATAAATGTTGTGTAAATACAGTAACCTTGTCAAAACTGGTAAGTTAGTGCAAAATTCGGTAAGCTAAGTGAAAATCCGGTAAGTTCATTTTAAATTTGGTAAGTCCATCTCTTTGAATCAATAATCTTTCAGTTCACCAATCAATTTCAGAAGTATTTCATGGAGCTTCCCAACTACTCGATCACTCAAGAACTTCTCTTCTCTTAACAAAACACCCAATAAACCAAAGAATGAATATACTCACACAAAAATAAAACTGAGAAAACTTTCACTATTTTTACAAAATTCCAATAACATCTCCACCATCGCAGAGGTCAAATCATTTGCAACCTTTGGGAGCTCAGCAACATGATTAGCTGGTCTAGGACATCCCTTAAATGCAATTTCTATGTTAAGTAATTTTTTTCTCCAATAAATAAGTAATGAATCCAAAACAAGCCTCAAAGACTTCGTAAAATCCTTTGGAAGGGGTTGCATCTTTTCCGCTCCTTTGTGCTTCGAACAAAATCCTTTGCATTTCCACGTCGTAATATCTCCACAATCACAACACCATCCACTTGTATATATAATAGAGTAATCATGATGGCGGAGGTGGTGGTGACCGTGGATTTGGTGGCATGTGGCTTTCCTATGGTAGGTGGGAAAGGGGAAGGAAGATGATTTTTTTTTTAATTTAATTTATTTGGGACTTATTTATTTTTTAAAAAAAAATTAAGAGTGTGATTGTAATTTATTCTTTATTGTTATTTTTTATTTAAATAAGAGGTATATTTGCTATTTTACAATTTTTTAATTGAAAATTTGGATAAAGATTCATGAAAATTGTGTTTTTCACAATGAAATGTGAAAATAGGGATGAAAATGCAAAAAATTGAAACGTAAGGACATGTTGCACACTAAAGATCAAACGTATATTTTAACATTCCGGTGATAGTTTATCCATCTTAGCACATAATTTCATGCACTTTCATGACTTGTATACACTTGAATGTCTCGACACAGACATGTGCGATACGTGATTTTTTTAAAAAAAAAATTACTGATACAACAAGTCGTTGGTATTTTGATTAAATTATTTAAAATTCTTCATTTATATAGTATAAATTTAATTTTATACTTATTAATTTTTTTTTTGTTGAAATCTTTTACATATGAGTACATATTTATTAACTTTGAGTTAAAAAGAGTGTCCNTGTGCAACAGTGCTCTTGGACATTGACTAGTAGACTCTTTTCAGGAAAACACAAATAGACATTCAAACCCTATTTTAGATTAAGGGTATATTTTAGTCACATTATTTTGGAAGAATGTATTTTGGAATAGTAGATTAATGAATAATGTGTGGTTGAAAAAGAAAAAAATGTTATTGATATGATGAAAAATAATATTTTATTAAAGAATGAGGGGTTGAAATGAGTAAAAGAATGAAAATGAAAATTTTAATGTGAAACAGGGGCTAAATGAGGAATTTAAAGCTTTCCCAAGATTTTTCAAGTGACAGCTGAAGACTCTAATTTGCGTGATGTTTATTCATTCAATTATGTGTTTTTTTTTCTATTCGAATACTAGGTTGAACTTTTCATTGTTTGGACAATAGACGTAAACAGTTTCTTAAGCTTTAATTTGATTTTTTTCCCCAATTTTCAAACATGCTTGAAATTTTTCAAAAAAAAGTGCAGCAAACTAACAATTACGGCTAATAATGAAGCATACATCATAATGTTACCCACCATGCATATGATCCCAACAATAACCGTCAAGAGTTTAGTCGAATGGGTCAAAGTCAGAACGAGAAAGGCTAGAGCCACCCTGAATGGGCATTCTGGTACCACTATGAACACGAGCCTCGGTTTTTTTTACTAGTGTATATAAGAAAGAGTGATAAATATACAACCTCAATTAGAAACATATACCATCTATGGTCACCACTAGCAGGGGTGGATTTACAGTGGGGCAATGGGGTCACCTGCCCCCACGGTTCAATATTTTGCTCAAATTTTTTGAAAATATTCAAAAAAAAAAGTTCTTATAGTTTTCAATTTTTGCCCTCATAATTAAAATTTGGTGTAATTTGCTCCCACAAATCTTATCTTCTAGCTCCGCCCTAACCACTAGAATGCTATGTGCTGGTCATTATGTGTGGTGAATATGCTAATTATATTCGGAAATATTATACAAAACAAAACCACTTACTTGTAATGAAAAAACTAATTGTAGAAATGAAGAACGAAATAATGAAATTGTAAGCCAAGACTAGTGTTTAACACCGTCTTTAAAATGAATTTGCCCTGCCAAGGTGTTTACAAAGTCTTGACAATCATCTCCAAAGATATAACTATTTCACCTTACTGTAGAAGTGCTTCAAATGACAAAGAATAATGAATTCGAAATAGTTTTTCACTCTCTACTTTGAATGAGTTTTTATGCAATAAAAACTTTGATTATGCAATGAATTTGGTGTAATACAATCAATGCATATGATATAGAAGGAATTTAGACCACCAAAGGAGTTCAACTTATAGAGGTTGACGGGTTTTGGCCTGAGAGATATGTCCCAAAATTCAGCATGTTTCACGAAGAGAAACAGCCCTTCAGATCGCTCGATGGCCACCCACTGCACTGCTCGAGCGTCTTTTTCAGAGAATTGGTTGCTCGCTGCGAGAGACGACCGCTCGAGCCGTCAACTTATATAGGTAATTTTCCTTTTTTTTCAACTTGACTTTGGATATCAATTTCTCATTCATTTTAAATTGGTTTTGTAAATTCAAATATACCACGATCATCTACTCAACGAGTAAAACTAGTCTACTCATACGTGTGAATTGACTATCGAAAATACTTGGCTAAAGTTGATATAAAATCAACGTTTTATAAACCAATATCCAACAATCTCCTACAGAAATGGAAATTACCAAAAATGCAAATGATAAAGCACACACTAGCAGATAGTACAAGTGGAAAGATGTTGCATCAGGAAAGGTAGCTTCTGGTTTTGAACATACCTTAGTAAAATATTATCGAATTTATTTGGCTAATTAGTGAACATGATATCTTGAATTATTTAGCTGTTGTTGTAAACTAAGACAGCAGTACTCACACAATATATTCTCTAACAATTTCGATTCTCATGATTGTCTTCATTTTGACCATGAACCACTCTTAGATTTCATAAGTTTTTAAGAGAATCTCAGCATCAAAAATTCTTATAGAAGCGATCATACTTCACACTTACACAAGTGACCTTCTTTTGAGAGTATGCTGTCATAATCCACTTGACTTATTCCAGTTATATGAATCATTAAAATTATAACTTATGGTGTGTTTGTCTTCCATTATTGGAAGAAAAATGAAGTAATGAATAGTATTTTTTGGAGAATGTGTTGTTGAAATTTAAAGTAATTTTATTGGTTTGTGTGTAGAATATTTTATTGGGTGAATGTGTAGTGAAAAATGTTACCGAAGCAAATAATTGTTTAGATTAATGGTAGACAAACAGGGGCTTAACCTCAAGTATTATGTAGAAAGCACTTTTATTATCATTCGAATGAGTAGAAAATAATGGTATTGTGTCTATGGCGTATATGTATAGACCATTATAAGTGACTCCATATCTTATTAAATATGGCTAGCTACTACAACTAATTCATTTAAATAATACAGATAGTTACAAATTAAGAACTCGTCCCATAAATATATGAAGCCACATGCTTCTATCTAACTTCAATAACATCTTTCAAATAACAATATGGTTGGACTTCAAACACATCACTGTATCAACAACAATGTAGTTCAAATTATGAATATTCTTCAAATATTTCAATAATTATTATTGCATAGCCAATTAAATGCAATAATTGTTTTTCATACAATTTTATCCACTTTTGATTAGAGTGCATTACATTTTTTAACCATCCTCATACTTCTAAAATTAGTGCAAGGTTTTCTACCTTTTCACCTTCATATAAAAATTTTCTATGACTTATAAGGTATAAAGAACGTTACTTATAAAGTTACCCCCACATTTCCTCAATTAGGAATGTATACTCTGAGTAGTATTGCAACCCCTACAATCTTGAATTAGACTTGAACTTAGAGTTCACAACTCTTTTAACCTGATTTTGGGCATCAATTGTTCATTCATTCGAAATTGATTTTGTAAATCCAAATATACCACGGTCATTTACTCGACGAGTAAAACAAATTAGTCTATTTATACGTATGAATTGACTATCGAAACATATACAAATACTTGGCCGAAGTTGATACAAAATCAACGTTTTATAAACCAAATTCCAAGACTATGTGGGTGCACCATTGGCATTCAGTTCGTCCAGGACCACCCTTAGCCCACAATTCACAAAGGTGGCTAGGTATGGCACCGGTGAGAATCGCTTCATGGTTTTTCTCTTCATTGTCCTATAAAACGATGGCCTGAAATGTAAAACAATTTTTAATTTAATCAAATTTATGCAAAAGATTAAGAAATAAACAAGAAATATGAAATTAAATACAAAATGAAAGTTTTGTTGCAAGCAAAATATAAATTTCAAAATCATTTACAAGTCAGCAATTTTAAAAAATAATTTATTAGTCAGTAAATACTATAAGAAAATTTCTCAGAAAAAATAGAAATATTGAATAATAAAATATTTTGAATGAAATTAACTGTTTCTCATCATCGTAGATAATTCCTGATAGCATCTTTGATGACATTGTGTTATCAGTAGTATATGAAATTGTATCGATAATTCCATCTAAATTACTAAAATATATTATATTAATCAAAATTACCTGTCGACTATGAGTGACGGCTTCTCGTACACGACTGAAGCGTTGTGTAGTGATTCATATCATTGATAATCACAAACGATGGTGTGTCGGTGATTACTAACGGTGTCTCCGTCAAGAATTCTATCTAAATCACTAACTATCGTACCGTTAACAATTATCGAAGAAAAATCTGCCAACGATTATTTACTCCATTGATTTTATTTGTTTTAGAAAGGCCTTTTGATGTTTTCCCTAAAGCTCCCAAATTGCTTGACACGCATCTCTTCTAAAATCGCTGTGGATGAGTTTTTTGATTCATTAGAATTGCAAGTTTCACTTCATTTTGTCGAGGAAGAGAGATTATTTTGCTTTAGGAATATGAGAATTTGAGCAAGCAACAAACAGAATCACTTCCTTAAACAATCCAAGCCAAGTTATTTGTAGCAATTTTTCTAACTGCTTTGAAAACATGCAAGGAAAATTGAAATGAAAGTAGGCTGACAAATTCTAATGGGCTTAAGCTCATTTAAGGCTGCAAATGGCCTACTCCATCAAACTTCTACAACATGGCTATTTTGAATTTCAGCATTGGATCTCTTTTCATTTCTTGCCGATGCTTTTTCTGCCATGACTACCTCGGATTTGGCTTCCCTTTCAGCCATCGTTCTTTGGGTTGATTTGAAGAAGGTGGCATATAGAATTAATTGAGCCAAACCAAGCAGTGAACCCATCCCATTAGGTACCTTGATCATCAAAAAAATCACAATTTATTGACAAAGTTGGAATTTAAACATTTAAAGACGGTTATAAAAGGCGAAAGAGAGTAATACAACGATGAAGGGATCAAAACGAATGAGGCCATAGGCAGTCCAACTAACGCCATTGAGAAAGGAGAAAAGTGAAAGAAAAAATGGCATGAACTCTACACTTCTTGTGGTGATCACCAGTTTCTGCAGCACAAACAATAAATATTGATTTTGTTTATAAGTAAATATCTAAAAACGCTTAATATACTTAAATGGGAACTTATCTGAACATGCATAATTTTACTTATTTTTAAAGCAATGAGGATTACCACAGAAAGTCTGACAAGAAGTACTTTATTTAAAGGATTTGAACAAAACACAAAAATTGTAAATCATTAACACTGGACTTTCATTATAGAAAAATGGACTCTCGAGGCGGTTAAAAGCCCTATTTTAGATAGAAAATATTCCATTTCATTTGGGTTTTCAATTCTGAAATTCCTTATCCAGCGCTTGCAAAACCCTAATTGTTCCAAGAAGTGACAAAGAAACGATAATATCAAGGAATATAGGATTAGCATGAGTCACTTGCGGGCTGCTCCTGCTCCCAACTCATCTAAAGGTTATCTATTTTTAAGCCACACCAAACAAGCTCGAAATCTTTCAAAAAAAGTGTAGCAAACTCACCATTACTGCTAACGGTGAGGCATACATCATAATGTTACCCACCATGCATATGCTCACAACAATGGCAGACCAGAGTTTCGTCGAATGGGCCAAAGTTAGGACGAGAAGGACCAGAACTGCCATGAACAGGCATTCCGCCGTCAATATCAAGACCAGCCGCAGCCTCTTCTTTCTATCAGAGTATATAAGAAAGAGTGACAAATATACAACCTCAATCACAAACCCTGTACCATTTATGGTCACCACTAGGGTGCTATGTGGGTGTACCATTGGCTGCCCATGCAGCACCCATAGCCCACAATTCACAAAGGTGGCTAGGTATGGCATTGGCGAGTACTGCTCCACTGATTTTTTCTTCAATATCCTGTACAATGCTGGCCTGAAATATAAAACAAATTTGCAAAAATAATTCTTAATCAATTTTATGCTAAAGATTTAGAAAATCTTCAAAGATAGCTATAATTGGAAATGAAACTCACGCGGGTGACAAAAACAATGTGAGTGCAATGATGTTTCCTGAAAATAAATAAATCAAATTGACATTAGTTTGGCGACTTCAACTTTTCATACACAAAAAGAAAAAGAAGTCTAAAACTCGAAAATTCAAGAAATGACCTATAATCCCAACAGCAGTGCGAGCATCGTCTTTAGAGAACATGGCTAACAACTGAAGAAAGGAAGACTGAAAGAAGAAATATATATATGTATGTGAAGGTCAAATATTGTTGTACTTGTAGAGATAAAGAGGAGGTGGTGTTTGGCATTTATATTTATAAATCTTGCCACCTGCTTGACATGTAGTGGCTAATGACACTGAGAGCAACACAAAAGAGATAAATGTGGCACTTTATTCAAGATTCTTACAATCTTAGCTGTAGTGCAAAAAACCCTTAAATCTCATGCTGACTGACTTTTGCATGGCGTTTTTTGGTTTTAAAAAAAAAATTAATTCTTAATCTGGTTAGGTGCACTGAATTCATGACACAAATTAAGTTATCCTTATCCATAGAAGATAGATAGTAGACTTGCGTGCGTCCGTTGCAGTTACAATGAGGGGTCTTTTTGAGCTTTGACATCTATCTGCGCAGATTCAGTAAATGTAGAAAAAAGTGTAGATTAAACACACATCATCTATTTATTAATTTTAGTAATGTTAAGTACTTGTCTATTATAAAATAATGTTATGAATTAATTAATTGTCCAAAAAATTCATTACTCTTAATTGATATTCATCATTAATCCCAGCTACCAACAATATTACTCATCCATATAGTAATTGGGTCACTCCTACATTGCCCAATAAATGTATGGCAACATGACAAATAAAGGTTAAACCCCAACCTTAAGGGTCCCCTACCGTTCTGCCCATAAAGCATTGTGAAGGAGGTAAATCGCGAGATGTGCCTCAGCAGGCCAAGGTACAAGAGCTGACATACTGGTGCCCACAAAGAGTCTAATTCCAAACTTTGTAAGAGGCAGGAGTCGAACCATCATACTGCAGCTGCCAGCTCAGCAGAGATTACCTCACTCTTGTCCTTTGCACCACTAATCTATGCCCCGATGACGACAAATATTTAACACTAAACCCCTGTTTGGCTCCATTTTAATACAAATATATTTTCTAAAATTCATTTTCATCTATACATTCTCCCATAAAATAATTTTACACGTAAACTCAAAATTTTTCATTATTTTTAATTATACATTCTCTAAAAAATCACTATTTATTTTCGCGAGAACGCATGCCATCAATCTCCCACAACCAACACGACAACATTCTGAGCAAACCTGCTCTAATATCAATTGTAACGAACTGCTAATTTGGCCCCCGAGTTCCCGATAGTCCCTTGGGCAACTTTCTCACAAACACGGGTTTGCAAGCCAAGATATAAGATAAGCACAATAAACTCAGAGTAGGAAACATGTAATCATACCTACATGTGGGACATTATGAGTTCACTTTTCGGTAATATAACTTTGAACCCGCAATGAGCAATCTTGTCGTACCACATGGGTGGAGGAGTTTGCTATGCCCGTGACTAACTGCTATAGGAATTGTGAACTATTATAGCCGAAACTGATCCTATGAAAATATTTTAGACAATCGTGTGAACATAATCTTAACAAACATGTGCAGGCGGATCGCAATTTGAAGGACGGGTTTATATGCTCTCTATCCCAATAAATAACAAGTAGCTGATATTCTCAAGAAAAACAGCGTTTGACTTTACAAGCAAGTTATGTTATCCTCTACTCAAAAACAGAATATAGTTGTTGTTTTCTCCAAAATCTTGAAAGACTAGTTTCTCTAATTTAGAGGAATTGTAGCGAATCTTTGCCTGAATCCCATTTAAATAAATGGAAGTGCCTTGCTCCGATATTTCTCTTGCCAATCCCATTTGGTTCAACAAAAGCGCGAGTTTGAACATGCCTAGCCTAGATCGTCTATACCCACTGTCGAATTGTATTGTATTGAATGTAGTCATTCTATATTTCACGCTTCTTTTTATCAAAGTTTGGCTAGAATCAATTATATTATTATCCGTATTTTTTAGTTGGAACGTCTTGAAGAATTGCAAGTCAAATCAACTTTGTTTCAGCGATCTTCCTGTCAGAAGCATGCATCTTTTTTCATTATTTCTGATGCAATGTTTCTTTAGTTTTTGAGTTATGCAACAAAAATTGAAGAATATACATTGAATACCAAGGATAATATAACACTAAAGTGAAGAAATGATAATAACTCCAAAATTACCATTCTTAATTATTTTATTCTGGAGGCTGAATTTAATAGATCATACAAAACTACGTATTTGAACATAATTTAATCAAAAATCTACGTAAAAGAGCCAATAGATAATCATTCATTCAATTGGGCTTACTTGATCAACTTTAGAAAATAAATTTGTTTCCACAAATATCTTCATCATCACAAATGGATAATCAATTTAACAAAAGGTCACAGGAGAAAACAATGACAACCCAAATGCCCATAATAACAAGTCAACTCGCCAATTACAAAGTAACACTGTACACAATCTACTATGCTACAGAATACGCCTGTGTGACAAATTAGAGGAACAAAACAATAGTAAATCAACTTCTAAACCCGAAAGCAGACCTCTTCTTTGAGGTCTCTTTCATTGTCCTAGTATTAGAATTTGGTTCGATAAGGTTTTCGAGTGATTTTGCCTCTTTGTTTCGAGACCTACCTGCTGCTTTCAATAGCTCAGCTAGCCTTTTCTTCTCATCATCAAAATCGGGATTTGCCGTTCCAAGTTTCTCCTCCCTCAATTTAAGAACATACTCCAGGATCTTTATTGCATCTTCAACTCTGTAAATTTCCAGTGAACAGTGTCAAAGTCTGGTCAGCACCCCACATGACTATGAACCCTGCTATAAAAACAGGGCCAAAATCCAGGCCAAATCCAAGGGGGGGCATGCGGCGCCCCTCTGTCATAGGGGGGAGCCACATGCCCCCCCTGGATTTTGGGCCTGTCATTGGCCCTGTTTGAGGAGTTTAATTCACATGACTATATGGTCTGGAAAAGAATTTGAGGAGTTCAATTCACATGACTATATGGTGTGGAAAAGAAAGTGAAATTGGCAAAGAACATTGCCAAAGTGACAAAACATAAAATTAGAATCTCTTTGGATGACTAAGGTCAAAGTAGACAAGAAAATTCCAAATCTGTTGCTTCCTTTTGTGGGAATGGAAATTCAGAATCGATCTCAGAAGTACAAGTGATTTATCAGGTGGAGCAGGCTATACACCATGCAGAATACCTAAATTGCAAAGGGGTTTTGTGTGCCACGGATGCTTTTATCACATTAAATGAATAATAATCATCTGGCATCCCTACCCAATTCTCAAGGGACAATCTCTATATACGTGGATATTCACTTCCTAATAGCTTTCAATATCTCCTATTTCTTTGGTTCAGATTCTAGTATTTGACAATTATATATTTTCACTTGGTTTTCCTTTAAGACAAAAGCTTTTGAATATTTTCTCATCAAAGAATTTAATAATAAAACTCAATTATAAACACTCTTGATTCAAGAAGCCAATTGGCCCCTAACTAGAATTTAGATGATAAGTACGACATCAAATAATGAACATCTCTTACCAAGGTTGACTACAATGTCAACAGATGGTCAACACTTAGAATCTTCTACTTGATGAAAAAGATCAACTCTATATACTACAGCCATGGCATATAATACTTTACTATGAAAACCATGGACAAAATCTGCAAAGGACGTCCATTCAACGGAATTAAATTCTGGACCATTCCAGTTTTACTGAAAATTGAACTCCAATGAGTTTTTATTTTTCAAAATCTTTTGATAGAAAAGTGATCCCATCCACCCCATTCTCTCCAATTCTTTAACTTGGGAGACTTCAATAATTCTAGCCAATGTTTGCCCTAGATCCCCTAGAAATCTAATTAGAACTGGACAAAACTCCAGAACCGAACTGAACCGAACCCAAACCGAACCGAGCGATTCTTCTTAAGTTAAATACCCGAATGAATATTTGAATCGAGAACCGATGGATTTGGTTCGGTTCTAGATTCAGAACCAAAGAATCGAATAAGAACCGAATCTTTCTAATTTTTTTAGTTTTTTATTTTAAATAAGTCAAATTATTTTATTTTTTTCTAAATAAATTTGTTAATTAATTAATTTAGTTCAAACGTAAAATATGATTTTACCATTTCTAATATTTAGCTAGCCCAACTTAATCCAATTGACCTAAGTTTTATTCAAATATTTTATTCTACAATAGCGTCATTTCTGCCGTTCTATTATTATAAACTGACCATCTTCCTCTTCTTGTAATTTTAACAGTCAAATTTATGAAGAATTCAACAAAGGGATGCACAAAAGATATCACCAAATTGGACTATGTTATTTTTAAGAGTTAATATTGAACATGTCATAATCGAACTAATGTAGCGTTGCTATAAATATAAAAAAATTAATTATTGTACGAAACTCGGGAACCGAATAGAACCGAACTGAACTTAACCGAATGCAACCGAACCCGAACGGTTCCATAATTAAATTTGGACCCGACGGGTCCACTTACTAAATACCCGAAAATTTTGGTTCAATTCGGTTCTCGAACCGAACCATGTCCAGCTCTAAATCTAGTGGCCAAAATTTTATAAGATGACAAGGAAAAATTGCAGAGATAATACTTCATTACATGGTATTACCTTCCCATGGCATCATAAGTTGCTGCAAGATTGCTGTAGACACCAAGAGTATCCTGATGACAAGGGCCACACTCTTGCTCCAATATTTCTCTAGCTTCTTCAAAAAACTCCACAGCCTCGTCTATCTTAAACAACTGTACACATGCCAATCCCATTTGGTTCAACACAACTCCAAAGAATGCTGATTTCCTCTCACCACTGGCCCTAAGTTTTGCTACAGCACTCTCAAAAGAGCTCCGTGATTCTTCATATCTCCCGAGCATGTAAAACATCACGCCCATCCGTGCTTCGATACCAGAAATTGTACTCTGCTGCCCTGGCTTATCCTCCAAAAGTTTCATAGCCTTCAGCAGAAGTTTCAGAGCCTCCTCAGGTTCGTTGAACATTTCATAAATGGCTGAAATTTCAGCCATCCCACTTGCAATCTCTTCTGCAGTGGTTCCAGGTACTGGTTTAGCATATATTCTCAGAGCATTTTCACAATAAGATCGGGATTCCCTTAGTTTTCCTGTCTTGTAATATAGATCAGCAAGCCGGACAAAGACCAAGGCAACTGACGGGTGGTTGTCACCCTTTGAAGATTTGAAGACAGTGAGCGCCTTTTGGTAGGCAAAAACTGCCTCGTCAAAGCGAGTAAGGGCTAAGTATATGTTGCCAATGCTAACGTCAATAGCTGCAACCTCATTTTCTTGTCCATTGGCAATCATTGCCATGCTGGCAAGTACAAGATGTTCCAGAGCTGATTCATAATCTCCTTTAGCCTCACATATGAGAGCCATTAACCGACGGTCAGCTGCTTCTTCAAGAGAAGCAGGTGGGCTATGCACACGGTGGATTTCAAGTGTTTTCTTGCACATACTCTCAGCTTCATCAAATTGCATTGCTTGAACATGGGCTTCTGCCAAGTACCTGCAATTTTCAATTTTGACACTTCAAATAGAGAGCAACTGAAAATTTTGTCGCTAGTAAATAGAAACTGTGGCTTACCATATTAGTTTGGTACAGATTCTTTATAACTCACTTTTCCATAAACTCATTTTCAACTATGCATTCTCCCATTAAAATGATTTAGCATGTGGACCCATACATTCTCCAAAAAAAAAAAAAAAATCACTTTTCACAAAATCTATTATCAAGAAATCTACATCAAACGACCCCATGTTACAAGCTGAAACATATAGAACGGGTTTTGTGTTGGAAATTACCATGGTTTTGGAAAATGTGGGAAATTTAAAAACACAAAAAGTACACGATGATTGCATCAAATTACAATTTTACACTTGATGACTATTAAAACACAGGAAGTGGGAGCTCTAAAGAGTACACACTGCACAGATGCTTTAAAGCTCTCTTTTACTAGCATTCTCCGTCAAAATTACAAGTTTTATGGAAAATCAAATAGAAAGCAATATTATTAATATCAATCTTTTGATCACCCCTCTTCTATGCAACTCAAAATCGTTATAGATTAGTCCATATTCCAAGTAATAAAGAATTAAATAATATTAACTTGTGCATTCATGTGACTAATAAAGGCAATGCAATGACTTTATTTGTTAAGGAGTATACAATCAATTTCAACATCTGCTCTATATTGACTTCACAGTTATTTCATACCACAAAAGAAATTTCAGTTATAAAATCTGTGCCAGAAAAAAATTAGTCCATTTATATACTTTGAAATAAGGCAACAAAGCAAAAGCTGCAAAACAAGAAAACGGGCAGGGGACATGAAAGTCATCATCCCAGTATACTCTACATAAGTGAGTGAATTAATTTTCTCTTCGCATAATTGATATGGTATCATTTTTCTCTCAACAATTGAGCGGGTTCATTTTCTCTCTGATTATCGAGTCCATTTCGTTTTCTCTCTCAAAGAACGAGTCAATTTCATTTCTTTCAAACAAATCAATTTCAACAAACACTACAAAGGCTAGAATGTTCCTGAATATTAAACCAACCAAATTCAGGACTCTCTCCATATGCATTGCTAAACCCTACTTGATAGTTCCATTTCCAAATAAATGTTCAAGCTAATAACAATGCTATGACATATAAAAAATTACCAGAATCAAAAGATAAGAAAACTCGATTCTTCTAAGCATTTCTATTATATTACATTTATATGCATGGAAAATTCAAAATGCCATCTATTTATCTCCCAATATTATACACAACATCACATTGTACACTAATTTCAGTAGAACAAAACTCAATCAAATCCTAATTACTTCTAAAATGCTAATTAAAATAAAACCTCCAAACATTAAAAAATGGACAGAGTAAAGGTAAGTTTTACCGGCAAGTCTCTGCAACTCTGGGATCATTATCCCCCAAGGCTTCCATCTGTATCTTCAATCCTTCCTTATAACAATCAATGGACCGATCCAGCTGCCCAAGCATTGAATACGTGTCACCAAGCTGCATGTAACCGGAGAAAGCCGCAAGCGCGTGATCCGCGCCCCTCGACACCTCCGGCATTTTAATTGCCCGTTCCAAAACAGACACCGCCTCCTCAAACCTCCCCAAACTGCAGTAAATCGCCGCAACAACATGCAAACTCATCGCCAAATCCAAGCTCGGTTCTCTCTCAACCGCACACCTCTCAAAACTCTTCGCTGCCCTCAACGCGTAGTCAAGGGCCTTGCTCGGACCCTCGCCTGACGCAATCGTATCTCGGGCTAGCTTGAGTAAAAAGGGGCCGATATCCGGGTTTTCGAGGGAGGATTCGTCAAGAAGGCTCTTTTCCGCAGGTGATTTCTTCTTGCCGGAACTCCGATCAGGAGAACGCTTAGCGCGTGAAGTGGACGGGGAAGGAGAGGGCGGACGGTGAGGAGCCGGGGAGCCGGATTTCGGGTTAACGGGTTCGGATCTGGTAGGTTCCGGTCGGATCGGGGTGTGTGGCTCATCGAGTACCGAGATTCGCAACGGCGGAGCCTCCACTGGAGTTTTTACAGATACTAAACCAGGCATTTTTGCCTAAAAATTGGGCAAATGCAAGCTGAACTACAGATGTATATAACAGAGAACTGGTAATCAAGATATGGGATTAGAGAAGGATTAATGGGTTTAATTACTTAATTAATAAGATTAATACATGGCACCATTCTCAACTGTTTGCTGGTGAGGGTGGTGGCTGATTGTCCTAGACGTACTAGACGAGACTTTAGAAAGATGGTTAGCCATGGGAATAGATATGATGCAACTGCAACTTTTGGCTTAGGTTACAACTAGTTGTACTTTTGACTACTATTTCTAATTAGATAAATTAATTTAAAAACGAGAAAATTACAAAAAAAATCCACTTTTAAATAGTCATTTACAAAAATATCTAAAATTTCTTTAATATTCATTTTACTATAATATAGACCAAAATTAACAATTTTAAATTCCACAATGAAGACAAAGTTATTTATATAATTAAAATTTGTATTGATCAATAATAACTTGACACATAACATGTACTACTTATTTTAAAAGTACAATATCAATCATGCATTAAATGTTCACTNAAATTTCTTTAATATTCATTTTACTATAATATAGACCAAAATTAACAATTTTAAATTCCACAATGAAGACAAAATCATTTATATAATTAAAAATTGTATTAACCAATAATAACTTGACACATAATCTATACTCCTTACTTTAAAAAGTACCATATCAATTATGTATTAAATGCTCACTTCCCCCTAAATAAAATATTAATGAAATGTTGAGAAGTATACATCAAATGTTATGAACATTATGAAATGTAGAGAAATCTCTTATTCGGAACGAAATCTTATTCTAAACAAATAAAGTGTCAAGATAAATAGGATTCAAATGTCGATAACAGCTTTTAAGATATTGGGAATGTCATGAAATGTCAAGAATAACAATTATTAAATACAACTTATCAAAAAAATTACAAAAAAAAAATATCTTCTATCGAGAATTGTGAAAGTCTAATCAACTACAAAATTGGATGATATCAAAAATTTTGAAATTAAATTAATTATTTTTCGTTTTAACGACTTTTTTACTTCATCTTATTCATTTTTTCCCAAAATTCATGGCCTATATACCTAATAAATAATAAAAACAAATGAATCAATTAGGTATTAACTAGTATTAATATAACTTCTCATGAAAGCTACTTGTTCTTCTCAAAATTCGTAACAAATTTAAAAAAATTGCTTCATTTTTCATTGAGAGTATTGGTACCAAATTTGGTCATTTTTGCGAGAGTTATCAAAATTAGACATTTTTCAATTGTAATGTTATCAAAATCGGCCCGGCCAGTTCGTTCGATAAATCGGGAATCGGACCCAAAATCAGGCCAAATCATTCTCGGTTAACTAATTATGGCAAAACCACTAAAAACCCACTGAATCGGCCGGTTCAACCATAAAGCGTCGTACCTGTCGAGGTTTTAAGCGATTTTCACAACTTTTTTTTTTAATTTAAAAAATTTTAACTTCATGAATGGGTTTCTTAAATTATAATTCTAAGACCCATAGAATTATTAGATATCATACTCATTTTATTGATACACTTCTCTCAAATGGTTTCATAAACTTCCAATGTGGAATTGTGCCTTTTATAGGTGTTCTTCTCTCCAATAGTTTCATAAATTTTCAATGTGGGATAGTGACATGACAAAAAAATGTTAAAATGCCCATCAAAATCGTTTTTCAAATGTATGTCTAATTGACTAATTTGATTTTGAATCTCAACTAATTAAATTGTAATATTCACATTCATCATTTTATTTATTTAATTNTTGGATGACATGCTCATTTTATAGTTGTACTTCTCTCAAATGGTTTCATAAACTTCCAATGTGGGATAATATCTTTTACAAATGTTCCTCTTTTTAATAATTTCTTAAACTTCCAATGTGAGATAGTAGCATAACAAAAAAATGTTAAAATACTCATCATAATCATTTTTCAAATGTATGTCTAATTGACTAATTTGATTTTAAACCCCAACTAATTAAATTTTAATATTCACATTCATCCTTTCATTTATTTAATTTTCAAATTTAACTTAAATCGCACTTGATTATTAATATATTAATGTTAGATATCATTTTATATAAGTTTAAACTATTTTAATTTAACGAAACAAACTATTTTAACATATAAACTTTTAATTTTTGAAGTATCGAGAATAATTGTAGGATAATGAATCTAATTAACAAAAATAGATTTATTTTGAATTATTGATATGAAAATTTAAAAAAACTATTGTTTTCATAGTATTTATTTTTGTATGTATTTATTGCATTTGATTCGATCTCGATTGAATCTTTTGATTATTGACTCTTCAACTTTTTCGGATCGATCTTCAAAATATTGTTCAATTGATAAACATGAAATTGGCCCTTTTTTAAAATTTTCCTTTAAAAATTTATGCTCTATACACTGTACTTTGTTTTTTCACATGTTGCTGCGTCATGTGATTTCGACGGGTGGATGTAAAGACAGGGTGAGCTAAGATGGCCACCCCGAGTAATTATTTTTTTTCTTTTTTGGAAAAAGCTATCATCCAAATAAAATAAACTTTTGTTTCTTATTTTTTAATCCCCGTTTTACAACTATTATTAAAAAAAATTTAACAATTATTTTTTGTCATATATTTTCATAATAAAATATTGTACATATAAATTTAATTTTTTTTTTCATTTTTTAACAATAGATTTTTAAGAAAATCACTAATCCATAATTCATTTTTCCAAATAGGGGCTAAATTCACCAACCAATTATAGAGAGTACAATTGTATAATTCCCTTTTCTTTTTCTTTTTTTCAAAAGCCTTAAGGTGTATTAAGCCCACGTGTGACTCTCATTTTTAAAAGTTCATTTTCGTTAAAATTACACATTACCTAGAAAAGATTGATGCATTATGAAGCATATTTTTTTTTATTTAGTTTTAATTAATGTTTGGTGTGTTGTTATTTATTTATATTCGTGTTTGAATTAACGAATAATAGCATGTTATTGACTTTTATGCCTTCTAAATGTTCCACTTCACAATATAATATGAGCTTTGCTACTGGTACGTCAAGGTGTACATAAGGGGTTAACACTTTTATAGCTATGTCAACGAGTCAAGCCTAGCCTGAGCCGAAAAAAAAAAGCCCAGGCTTGGCTTGAACTTTTTCGGGCCGAGCCTTTTTCAGCCACCCTCCTCCTTTATCCGGGTTTGGGACCTACTACAATTATCATAGGCAAAATTAAAATTGTACACGAATAAAATATTTCGTGTACAATTTTTCTTGAAACAAAAAAA
>CAIGRB010036943.1:10138-22919 GCA_903798255.1 Fraxinus quadrangulata | reverse complement strand
AAGATATCTTCCTACAAAACACAATAAGACATAATTTAGGTCTTATTTTTAACAAAAGAACAAAAATAACATATCATTTCTAGCCTCGAATAAGGGGTAAAAATACACTTATCATATATGACCAAAAAATTTGGCATACTTGAGCTTGTAAAAGTTTGAAACTTGCTTTTGTCGTCTAATTATATTTTACGCTTTTTAAAACATTGTTTCTTATGCATAAGAACTACCTTAATTGCCAGTCAAAATGGAAATGACATCCTGTGAGAATTGTGGTCCTCTTAACACTTATGGGCTAGAGCTATTTGTGACATTTATATTATTACTTATTATTCCACTCAGCTGCTTAGGTGTCACTCGCCTATTGGTAGCTTTGGCTTGATCCGGATTGTGTTAGTTTGGTTTTTTATTGTGATCATTGGATTGAGATCAATGGTTGGGATTTATTCCTTGGTTGAGATATTTTCTTGGCCTGAAGGGAAATAGCATTTTGTTTCCTTTTATGGTTCGATTTCAATTCCATAAGATATAAGAGATAATGATTGATTGCCTTTAAGCACCATAGAAAGGAGTGAATTCATTTTAAGGATACGTCGTGAAGTCGATGGATTTGAATTACATTCTATTCGTGCTTTATTTCGATTTCGATTCTATTATTCAAATTACTCCGATTTCATCATGTAACTCTGTTTAAATACAATCCCGATAATCTGCAAGAGTATCTTCAGATTATTCGAAGGAGAATAACAATTTCAAGACGAATTTTTTAATTCAAGTTTATGCTACTACTCTTTATCCTTTTATTTTCTGATTTTATATCAAAAATAGCAACATCTGGTAATCCACTCCCAAATTTGACTAGTGAAAAACTCAAGAAATTTAATGGGTTGGATTTTAATTGTTGACTACAGAAAATACTGTTTTGTATGACAATATTAAAGTTTGATGAAATTGTCAAGGAAGATGCATCTTTATACAAAGAGGATGAAAGTGGTGTAAGGAAATTGACTGTGGTAATGCATTGAAAAACTCGAAATTACTATGCAGAAACTAAGTACTCAATGTGATTGACAACGCATTATATAATGTTGATTGCAATGTGAAGTATACGAAAGAACTTTAGGAATCTATTGACGCCAAGTACAAAATCGAAGATGCTAACACAAGGAAATTAACCGTCGGTCGAATTTTGTATTACAAAATGGTTGACAGCAAGATTGTTATCTCCTAAGTTCTAGAACTTCAAGTGTTATTCGGTGATATCTATGACGAATGAATGTCTATCAACGAATCATTCCAAGTTTTTGCATTTATTACAAACATGTCACCTTAATGAAATTATTCAAGAATCACCTTAAGCATAATCACAATGAAATGAAGCTTGAAGATATTATTGTCCGATTCAAAAAAGGAGTAGTGCATTTCATTCGATGGAATCAAAAGCTAACATAGTGAAATGAGGTTTCAACACTAACAAAATGAGGAAGCACAAAGACGAAGAGCAAAACTGGTTCTTCAAAGGCTATTTAAAAGTTCAAAGGCAACTGTTATAATTGCAGCAAGGCGGGACATCGATCTAAGGATTGTAGAAAGCCAAAGATGTCAATGGAAAAAATGCACAGGCCAATATAACTAAACATGACAATCTACCTGATAAGGTTCAAGATATAAATCTTTCCGCGATCGTTTCTGAATACAACTTAGTAGGGGAGTACTAAGGAATGATGGGTGGATATTGGAGCTACTCGCCAAATATGTGCAAACCGCTAGATGTTCTCTACCTATAAGGAGATTGGTCATGATAAACAATTCTATATAGGAAAGTCTTCATCTTTCAAAGTTGAAGAACATTGAAAGATCGTACTGAAAATGACTAGTGTGAAAGAGCTTATATTGAATGATGTTCTTCGTTTGTTAGAGATTCGTAAGAATTTTGTATTGGGTTCTCTGTTAAGAAATAATATATTTAAGTTAGTCTTTATATCAGATTTATTTGTCCTTACTAAAGTATATGTTTGTAGGAAAGGGTTACTTAAGTGAGGGATTCTTTAAGATAAATGTAATTATTGTTGTACCTCCAAAGATAAATAAAATTATATCTTGTTCTTATTTGTTGGAGTCGTTTAACATTTGGCATTAATGATTAGGACATGTAAATTTTAATACTTTGCATAGATTAATCAACTTAGATTTATTACCAAAGCGAGATTTAGATCCTAATCATAAATGCGATACGTGTAGAAGCTAAATGACTCGTTTACCCTTTCTTTCTATCGAAGGAAGTACTAAATTCCTAGATTTAGTTCACGTCGTTATATGTGACTTCAAGTTTGTTCAAACTAGACGCGATAAAAAGTATTTTATCTCTTTTATCGATAATTCCTTTCAGTATTGCTATGTGTATTTACTCAAAAGCAAGAACGAAGTAATTGAAGTGTTCAAACACTATAAATTAGAATTTGATAACCAACTTAGCAAAAAGATTAAGGTAATAAGCAGTAATAGAGACAATGCATGTGATTTTCCGTTTGCACAAATTCTTTTTGGAATATGGAATTATCCATCAAACAAAAGTGCCTTATTCTCCTCAATTAATGGAATTGCTAAACGGAAGAATCAAATATTTAAGGAAATGATAAATACTATGTTGATAAGTTTGGGATTACCGTAGAAGTGAGGGAAAACTTTGCTCTCTGCCAATTATATTTTTCTACAATTGCCACATAAAAAGTACAAGATACTTTATGAATTATGGAAAGCTCAAACCTAACTATAGATACTGAAAAGGTATGGGATGTTTGGCTAAGATAGCAGTTTCTAAACCTAAAAAAGTTAAGATATGACTTAAAACCATTGATTGTGGATTCATTTGTTATGCCTACCATTGTAGTGCATACGAATTTATTGTACATGAGCTTGAAATTCTCGATGTACACGTTAATATGATTATTGTATGGAGAGATGCTACATTTTTTGAAAATGTTTTCCCTATAATATGTAAAATGAATCAACTTCACTAAAGAGACATATAAATGAGGAAGTGCCTAGACGTAGTAAGAGGTTTAAAACGACAACCTCGTTTGGGCTTGATTTTCTAAAGTATCGATTAGAAAATAAACTTCAAAGTTATAGAGAGAATGTGCTATCTACCAAAACTTCATATCAGAAAGAGGCTATTCATGGTAAAACTGGATCCATAAGACAAAATCATGTATGAGAATTAGTAGACCTTCTACCCGCCAATAAACCACTAGAGTGTAAATGGATCTTCAAAAGGAAAAAATGAAGGTAGATCAATCATGAAAATATAAAGAAAGACTCATCGCTAAAGGCTACAAGCAAAAGGAATGCCTTGATTATTCCAATACCTATTCACTTGTTTCAAGAATTATTTCCATCTATATACTTATAGTGATAGCAACATTAAATGATTTTTATATGCATTTAACAACACTCTTGAATGGTTAACTGGATAAGAAATTTATATGGAACAATTTGAATGATTTGTTGTCTCAGGACAAGACAAGAAAGTATATCAACTTATTAAATTGTTTTCTTGATTAAGGCATGCTTCTACGAAATGACATGAAATGTTTGACACTATATGGTGTCAAATGGTTTCAAAAGTAATGAGTGTGACAGATATGTATATGTTAAGAGCACTTAAAATGGATATATCATGGTATGCTTATACGTAGATGACATGCTAATTATGATTAATATTGATACTATAATTCGAACTATTAAAATAATGTAACAAGTTAGTTTGAAGTGAAGGATTTAGGTGTCGTCGATGCTATGTTAGGAATTAAAATTTTTAGAACATCCAATGATCTCATATTGTCTCAATCACACTAGATTGAGAAGATTCTTGGTAGGTTTAATGAATATGATATTATTCATATGAAGACACCAATTTATGTTTATATGCATCTTGTTTCAAACACTGATGATAGTAAGTCTCTGTTGAAATTTTCTCATATTGTAGGTAGTTTTGTAAGGTCCCGAATTTTATTTTGTTTGTTTTGGTTAGTTTGTTCTATCTAAGAAACGAGCCTTAGAGGTCCAACCTACATAAGGTTGAAAAGTCCAAATACATATGTTGGTTAAAAGCCTAAAAATCTAAACCATTTAAGTTTAAATGAATTTTAATCCAAGGAATTAATAAATAATTTGGTTGTAGTACAATGATCATCTACATGGTTCTTAAATATTAGAATCCAGGTTTCAAGTCATGATATAAATGTTTTTATACAAAAACAAATTATAAGAATTATTTTTTGAGTGAAAACTTTTCATATTCTCACTTTAAGACTCAATTTAACAAGATTTGTGATTATTATAACTCTTGCATTTAGTTTTTCACTAAAATGGGAGGTTATAAGAAGATGAATGTCACTTTTTCACTCCATTTCTTCTCAAATCCGAATTTCACTTTTTATTTCTCTCAAATTTGTTAGTTTTAGCTTATTTGTAAGAAGGAAAAATAAGAATTTGGTTACTACATGCTTGGCTATTCAAGGCCAAATGATTTGCATTTTTGTATAAAGAATGTGTTCCCTATGAAAATGCAAACCACAGGTGCACGGGTCGCATTCAAGTAACAAAGTGAACTTTTTGAATTTGAGTTATCGATCCTTCGAAAATTATTTACTTTGATTATATTACTCTAGTCAAATTAATTTTAATAATAAAACAAACACATTTAAGATTTTGATTTGAAAATAAGGAAAAATAAACTAAAATTTACAAAATAAAAAATAAATAAAAACTTGAGAATTTCGGAGGAGAACGTAGTTGGGATTCATGGTTTTGCTTAACCGTCGTCTAATTAATTTCTCCACAAGCCAAATAATAAAGGGAACAATACATAAACCAGGTTTTTAAGTATCACAATTTCAAAATTAAAGATAGATGTTTTAAATTTCAAAAATCAGGTTTTTATTAAAATTTATTTATGATTTAATTAATTAATTATATATTTTATTAATTAAATATTCTAAGGTTACAGATCTATGCAATTTGGTCACAATTCAAAATTTTAAGGNAGGGAACAATACATAAACCAGGTTTTTAAGTATCACAATTTCAAAATTAAAGATAGATGTTTTAAATTTCAAAAATCAGGTTTTTATTAAAATTTATTTATGAATAATTAATTAATTATATGTTTTATTGATAAATATATAAAGGTCACATATCTATGCAATTTGGTCACAAATCAAAAAATTTAAGGTCACGATTCCAAAATTTTATAGGTCACAGTTTGTTTATCGGTCATAAATAAAAATTTTAAAAATAAAATATTATTCATCGGTCACAAATCACTTAATTTATAAGTCACACAACTTATTTTATGATCACAAAATATCAAATTATATGTCACGAATTACATTTATTGGTCACAAATTAATAAATTTTTAGGTCACACACTATTTATTGATCACAATTTATTATTTATTGGTACACACCAACCAATTTATTGGTCACAATCAACAAATCATTTGTGACCACCACCAACACAACACCACCGTCATCTCCGTCGCCAACACCAACACCACATAAACGCACCATCGCCACCAACACCACATAAACGCACCACCGTCGCAATCACCATCACTACCACTTCCCAGCAACAAATCACCGTTTCAAATATCGCAGCCAATGTTTTCACCACCACTACACCAAACCGTCAACACCACCACTACTACCTTCACTGTGCCGCCACCGCCTGATCCATCACCAGATCATAATCGCCGCTATCCAAGCACCACCACAACTATAGCCCCCATCCACAACTGAAAAAACAGCACAAACCATTAACACCACGACCAAACATAATCGCCGCTACCCAAACACCACCACCACCACAGTCCCCATCCACAATTGAAAACACAGCCCAAACTGTCAACACCACGACCACCACCGTCGTACGCACGCACGCACACCCAACCATCATCCGCAACCATACCCACACCAACATTGCACAACTCCAATGTCGTTGGCTGCAGGCTCTGGAGCGGCACCTGAGACGGCGGCATGGCGATGGAAGGTGATGGAGAGGAGGTTGATGGAGGAGGAGATGGCGGAAAGTCGACAACAGGTCGAGTAGGAGAAGAAATCGGTGGAGGAGGTAAAGGGAAAGTTGTTTGAGAAGGACCAGGAACAGGAAAAGGATCAGAAGTCGGTGGCTGAGGAGTTGCAGAAGGCGACTGAGTCGGTGGTTTAGACAGCGGAGATGGCGCGACGAAGGGCTACTGCGCTACGGAGAAGAGGTAAGGGATAGGGAGAAGAGAGAGATTAGGGATTTGAAATTGTAGTGGGTGGATAGATGGGTTAGGTATATAATTACTTTAATTTTATAATTATTATAAATTTAATTNAAAGTAAATGGCTCCTTTGAGGATTATATATGATTTTTCTTTGTGATTATTTCTTACATTTCCGTAGCTGGATCCCTTGTGTATGCTCGAAACGCTTGGTCAAGTAACTATTCGTTATGTATACTCAGTTTACCCGTTCCTTCGAACACATAAATAGTTATGTACACGTAACTATTCGTTATGTATACTCGGTTTACTCTGTATAGGTACTTGATACATATGAATGTGGCTTGTGTGCATTTAAGATGCATTTTGAAACATGAAGTGGATGATTATGTTTGTAAAATCGTGGCTGGGTATTCAGCGGTGGGAAGAAAGTATATATAAAGAGTTTAACATGTGAATAAGCTGAAAACTGCCATTTTCCTTAGTTAAGCTGACGAGCCTTTACGTGCTGCTTTGCCTTTCCTTTAACGTAAATGTGATGTAATGCTTTTACGAGTCCACCCCACGAAAAATGTAATAATAATAATAATAATAATAATAATAATAATAATAATAATAATAAGAACAACAACAACAACAACAACACATGAACATAAGCAATTTAATATTAAATAGCAAAGATTAAAATTTTATTAAAGTTAGGTTAAATTTCAACCATAAATCACAACACAAATAACTAGCCCATTTTATACCAATTATAAAAAAGAGTATTTCATACAATACATTTTAAGTAGGAGATAATAATGAAGAAAATACGAGATCAAAGATACGACCCCTTTTTTGTTGGATTTTTGTAGATGTTATTGGCTTGAACTTGATTTGCCCAGAATCTATTTGATTGATTCTTCTTATAGTCTTGATTTTGCTCCAAAATGTCAAGAAATTATGGAAAGAAGAAGAAAAGAAAAATAATGAAGAGGAAAAAATGAAAATGAAAGAAAATGAAAAGATAAAGAAAAGAGGAAGAAGATACAGAGGTTGCCCGTGTTTTTCTTTTAAAAACCCAGCCAACAATCCAAAATTTACAGGTCAAGCCCTTGGAATTCTCGAAGAAAAGCAACACGGTCCTTATTTTTTAAGCCAAGCTCTCGTACCGGCACCGGATGGTTCGAGGCATGCGCCTGGCCTGATTTGTAGGCTTTAGGAGCCTGCTGGAGTTTGGCTTGGAGCTTTCCCGGGCCACATGCCCAACATCATTTTGGCGTTTCTTTAGTCCTTCGCTTAAATTGTATTTCAGGTCTCCTTGACTTTTATCTTATGTAATTTGGTCCTTGAATTTTTACTTTCATATTAATCATGCCCTTCAAAAATTGAAACCTATGTCCTTCAACTTTCTGACTTGTTCAATTTGGTCCCCAACTTCATGATTTTTGTACGATTTCAATCATTTTTCTCTTCCTGTATCTTTTTTTTTCTTTCCTTTAGGTGATTTTTACCTATAAAAACATAAATTACACAATTGTGAATAGATATCCACCATTTAATCAATAATAAGTTTAGTTTAAATATTAAATAAGTGTACAAAAATACGCTTATTAACACCCTCAAACTTAAGTTCTTGCTCATTTCGAACAAGATTATCTACGACATAATGAGCAAAATGAGATAAAGATCAACACATTAGATCTCTTGCCAAAAATATCAATTAGTGTAAAATTGTGTAATCAATTTACAAGTATGCTACAAATAATGCTAGCAAATATAATTTAAATTTATCCAATGTTCGATCAGTATATGTGTGTGCATAATCACTTTCAATTATCATCTAAATTTGGAAACAATTATCAAGACCGAAAAATTTTCAAAATGGTCAAATATTTCCTTTTTCGCTCATGAGATTTACACTCCTCAAATAGACATTTAGATTCTTTCCCAAGGTGTAAATCTAAAGGTTGCTCTCAAATCACTCATTTCTTTTCCCGTTCTAATTTGGTTTGGTCTAACTGGTATTTTTTTAATGGGGTCTAACCAGCAATTTCAACACCTAGTTATGTGATGATTTTCTATTTATGAGTGCTTCCACGTTCAAGCTTATACTAAATCATTCAAATCCACTAGTTATCTAAGCTCAAATATCAAATACAATTGCACCAAACAAACGTTTTTTTAATTAAATCTCATGATTTATCTTATTCCTTTGAGATTTTTTTTACCCTTATAGCGAGCTTTAAGTCGATAGCTCCTCGATTTTTTAAACTAAAGGGTACCAGGTTTCAAGATATCCCGATGGATTTAATAACTTGAGTAAAAAGGCTACATATTGAGGTAAGAATTCTATAAGTGCAATATTCTTTTCTTTTCTTTTTTCTTTTTTTTATAAGCACAATGACAACACATGGGGCTTAGTGGTCATTACAAAGCTTCTACTTGTTAGCAAAAGACACTCCATACAAAAGTGATCACATGTATGGAATCAACACATTTGTAGATAATCTCCTTCACTGGCTCGATCACTCCCAAACTTATTGTTACGCTAAAATCCTGCAAGTGTACGGGTTCATTGTACAAGTAATAATCGTAATAATAGAGTTTTCATCCCACATGGAATAAAATTTAAATCTAGTGTATTCGATATATTTAAATTCGTAATTGTAATAAAGTATGATTGGTTTGTATCTAATTAAGTTTTATGACTATGAAAGCAATGAATACATGTTTAAATTAAATGTGACGAATGTATTGAATTTTCGATTCCACTAATCAATTCTTAATTTCAATCCTCAACTTGTGATAGTTAATTAAATTCTTGCAATTGTGACGATCGATAATTCCACTTTTATTTACTATTCTTTTTTAAGATATAATAAACATATGTTTATCACGAGACAATCATATTCTTAGTCCGTATTCATACGACAAACATGCATTGAAGTTTAAGATTATCACACACGACCGCATACTTTATAAATATTATTCATAATATTTATTGTTCATGTATTCTATAAATAGTGTTCCATCTACAGTGAGTTTTTCAACACTACGAATAAGCAGCTTATTGCCGTAATGGTGCGCAAGCATTAAAATAATATGATTATGCATGTTTATGGAATCACAACGCAAGAATTAAACTAAAAACAATAAGTCTTGAATTAGAAACTAAAAATCAAAGAGTTTAGTCATCCATCCAATACAATTGAATTTAGCCTGACATATTAATGTAAGAATTATATAGAAAATTAAAGGAAGCCATCACCCGAATCATAGAAATATGAAGAAAATTTAGAAATCTTCACTTCAAGCCTTGAAAATCGGACCCAAATGATGAATTCTTCATTTTTCGATGTAAATTCTCTCTTTTTTTCTGCTCAAAATGAGGCTTCCCCCAAATTCATGAAATTTTCCCTTCTAATATATCAAAAAGATTCCCCTAAATTATTATCAAAACGAAATAAGAAAACTAAAAATTCTTTCCGTTTAACATTGAGGCTCCCACCCTAGGTTACCTAAGGCACGCGCCTGAGGGTTCTCGGTAGCCTCAGGCGAGGGTGCCTTAGTTTGGAGCGTGCGCCCCTTAGTGCTCTTTTCGTGGGTCAAATTGCAGTTTGGCCCCTGAACTTTCCCTTCTTCAATTTCTCCACTCCTTTCGCTTCTTCTCTTGTCTAATTTGTTCCTTGCATTCTCGACTTTTCATTTCTCGCTCCAAGCTAACTTTTGATTATTTGCATTTTACAAACACTTAACACACAAAGTCGAACAGCCAAGTCTTCTACACATTTGGTCTTGTTGTTTGAAGGGTGCAGATTTCAGCTTCCATTCCCATCCTAGCCCGTAATAGATCTGGAATCAGCTCCCTAAATCTCTGACACATAGGAGGGACACACCACACAAAAAATGTACATCCACCCAGATCTTGGCTTCAAAGACAAGTGAGAAATCTTCTTCCTGGGTTCAGGTTCGTCCATGAGGTCTTCATCTACGCTGAGGAACCACGTTTGCATACATTCATCTCCATCGACGTGCTGATTTTTCTTGACTAATTGTGAGAGAGAGAATGATATTAATAGTGATGAAAATGGAGAAAAATGAACAGTGAAGTGCAATAATAAAAAGGGAAAGTGTGTAATGTCCAAATTGCCCTTATTTATTTGGTGAAAATTATTAAAAAAATTTCATCTTTGGGGTCAACTAATGATTTTGGTGGTCAAATAGATAAAAACTAGCAATTTAGACTTGAGCTATGATTTTTTAAATGTTTGGTATCGTGAGTGACATAAATGAAAGGTTTGGGTAAAGTCTATAAATAAATGAAATGTTTGGTATCTTGTCTGCAATTTTCCCTTATTTATATGTCATTTTCAATTATGTAGTCTAACAAGCGGACCAACCTCTTAAGAATACATATTCAATTGTGAAGAAGTTAGAGATTGTTTATTGTAATACTTTCCATATTGAATCCTTTATTCTAGCCACGTTGTTGTCTATCTTTTCGATTCTAGGCTTCCTCAAAGTTGACAAATTCATCTAAAAGAGCAAAAAATTGCTTAATAGTGAACTGAGAGTTAGAAAAAAGAACACCACGTAACAGTAATACGTATCTTAATTATGTAGGGTTTGCATTGTGTTCTCCTAACCATTTGACTTTAGTTTATGTTTCACAGAATAACCTTACAATAACACAATTAACATACGTACCTCAAATACTGTAGATGTAATATATATAAATTGATAACTCAGATTCGTATGTGAAAGAATGAATCATGATGAACATCAAAGAACAAGTGATGACACCTTTTTATGGATTCCCTTGACAGAATATGAGATACTTGACCTGTACATGAATTAGCTTCTTTACATGCTTTCATTGTTAACTGTAAGGAAGTTAATGAAAAGAAATTGATTAGTATATTTTAACCATTCTTTTACTGAATTTCTCAATATATTTTTTATTTCAAGACTACAATGTCAATATAGCACTCATACTAAAATATGTGCACAAAAGAAAATGAAGAGAAGAAGGTGATAGGGGTAAAGATTTTATTGAGAAATATAGCACTCATACCCTAAAAAAATCATTTAGTTCAATATTCTTCATCCAAGCATCCATCTATCCACAAGATTTTCGGAAAGAAAAAAATTTAATTATTTAGGCAATTAATGAGTACCTTCAGTTCACTACAACAAAGTGAAGAAGATCGAGAACAGAATTAGAAAACTGATGACCATGTATAAAGCTGTTCTAAATATTTAAAATTCCAGTATTATTCTCTGGCTAGTAACTCTCCGAAATACAAGATTATCCCTGAAAGTCCTCCTTTCTAGGAGACAAATCTGTGAAGTATAAATTTATTGATATTCATTTTCATCCTAACATTTGAACATCATTTCAAATATCCATTGAGATTTTGCTGAAGTCTGAAATCTGCACCAAAACAGTGATGTTGGATGTTTCATCTTTTGTTGATATAAATGGCAACACATTCATATTGTGAGGAATAAACACGCCAATTGCACCAAGGGATCCGGGCACAGTATAGATCAACACCACAATCAAACCAACACACCACAAAACTGAACACCTTCCCCAAACATAAACTCGGAGAGGTAGCATATGTTTTGACACGCTCCTTAGACTGCAAAGCCTGTGTCAAACAAGATTTGCATATAGTCTTAGGAAAATTATTTAGCAAGTGCTCAAATCAAGCTTCATAACAAACATACTAATTCTCTAAGACTCTGTTTCCCTTAATATAATGTGCTCGTGTACACACACAAGATCAGAAAAGTACTTAACTAAATGTTTTGAAATACTTTGGATGCAATTAAAAATGTAATACAATTTACTATGGAGTACTAGTCGTGCAAGGCACGTGCCATGATGTAGTTAAGTACGTAATAGCGTAAGTATTAAAAAAAATATTTATATCAAACATTAGTTACATAAAATTTTCTAATAAGTTGGTAAATGTTTCGAGGCAACATTAAGAAATCGAGGCTCACCTTCCACCATAGCCTCCAATTATCGAAAAATGTCTTCTCACCAATCGTCGATAGAACAGTCATTGTCATTTACTTCATAAACCCCTAATTAATTTTTAAACAAAAGAACAGAGGGAAAAAAATCAAAATAAATAATTAATAAACCCAAAGAAATTGAAAAAAACTAATCAAAGGTAAAAAAAAAAAAAGGCTTAGTCGAGCCGAGCCATAAAGGCATTTTAATATTTTAACTTAATCGACAATATATTTATTATTATCATATTTTAAGTTTTTTTAAAAATTTTGAAATCGATCCAAATGGATATTCATATCGTGAAATATTAAATCAAACGAAAAATTATAGGAAAATAAAGTTCGAAAAAAAGACATTGTAATGAGGTTGGGATTTAAAAGAAATATAAACAATCACGACTTTACTTTTCATAATTAATGTAAAATTATTTTCATATTTAAAATTTATCGATCATATATTTATCATGGCCGCACTTCAACATTTTCAACAAATTTTAAATCGCTTA
>CAIGRB010036916.1:16376-38997 GCA_903798255.1 Fraxinus quadrangulata | reverse complement strand
TTTAGAAAGAAAAAAAAAATTGTGAGTGACACTGACTGCTTTCCGTCGATGATTTTCTACAACATCATTAACAATGTCATCAATAATAGCTCACAAAGGTATAGGTAATCACAAACTATATAATTAACAATAATTCTGTCTGAATTACCGATGTATTGATTTCAACCATATTCGCCAATACTCGTATTGTCGGTGATCAATAATGGTTTCACATCATTGAGTGAAGCATCATCGGTGATTATCGATAACATCATGACGACATTATTGTAGTTAATCATTGACAACAAAAGTGTGTAGATAATCACGGTATTGTTGTTTGTAATTCCATCTGAATCGCCTACAAATATTGATTTAAACCCCCACAATATAGAATATAATTTATTCTTCCAACAATAAATATTTTGATATTCACAAATAAAATTTCTATATTAATTTAAAGTAAGTCAGTAAAGTTATATGCAAATATAGAAACATTTGAAATGTGGTCACAACCATTTATCTTCGCCCATATTGGACTGGCATTATGGGTGTATATTCCTATACCCTAAAACCAAAACTTAAAATCTGTCATAATTTTTTACATTTTATTCCTCTTAAACATTTCTATTCACAATCTAAGTACGTAATCTTGAGTTTTGCCAGTGTATTTCCATTTTCCAAAACCAAACAACAAAGAACGTATTTCTTTTTGTCTTTAATAAATATTAAATTGACAATATGAATCATTTTTCACAAATTCATTATTAAATCTCCTCGAATAATTTATCGGTTTTAGTTGATTAAAAATAATGCAAACATACCAATAGAGTTCCTAAATTTACGCCCTGTTTGGTTCAGATTAAAATTTGATTTTAATTTGAAATTAAGGTCAACAATTAATTTTAACTATACATTTCATGGAGCTCACAACTTTTCAACCACTCATTTCATCTACTTTTATCAAAATCTACTAAAATTTTGATTTTAATCTAAACAGGGGCTTAATTATTCTTGTTCTTGCTCATTTTCGACAGCTAGGAGATTATACCCGAGTCCCAAATGGTGACACGTTGCACAATTCGATTAGAACAAAAATAATCACTAGCCAAACTTAAGCTGTATAGTAAATGACAAAATAATCATAGAAAACCTATCCCTAATGGCTAAAACACAACCAAGAAGCAAGAATGACAGCAATTTTTTGGCTTTTATATCAACTTTTAAAAGAATATATTAGTTGGGAACTAAGCAATAGACATGATATTCTTTGTTATAATCAAGACATTTTGTCTTTTACAAGCTTCATAACAATGTAATACATCTAAATCATAGGAATTAACCATCTACAACAATTTAATTAGATTATTTACTACTGCTTATTTGTCCAGTAAACTTGACTATTCAAGAATTGAATCCCTTTGGCCAGTGAATTTCAGGTACTTTTTTGGCTACAATTTCATAAGCATAGCATCAAGCAGAGTTCTAACTGTTAAATAGGGAGGACATTAGTGAATGTATAATTTGTAAATCTTCCAGAACATACGTACAGATTTACATTATATACATGTTTCAAAGTTTAGAACACTAAAATCGTACCTGAAACCCTTTACACAACTTCTGAACTTGGGAATTTACATGCATAAAACTCACCTGAAGCGTTTCTTCTTTTTTCTGGAAGTGCAAAAGTATGTCGATGAATGATCAGAAGGTGCTAATAGTCCATGACGATTTCTGGAAAATTTGTACCGCTTCCATCAAACAAGTCCTTCGAGGTTTATGGCTTCAGACTGGTGGCACAATGAAGCTGCTTGTTATCATTCAGGCATTCAAGAATTCTATGGGATGTGGAGCACTGCTAAGTAAGAATTTAAAGGTTTTGCTGGAAATAATTTTTGGCATAATTACAGATCTGGTGCACGTGTATGCAAGTGCACGATCCCGGATGGCAGTTACTCTCAAATATTCTTCTCCTTGATTAGAATTATATATTTTTGAGATTTTACTCATGCGTTCTGTTTCCTTTACCAATCTAGCAATCAACCAATCAAAAGTGGCAAAAAACGATTCACGTAGCCCACCCTAAATTTATTAGGAACAAGGGTTAGTTTTCTGTTGTGATTCTGTCCCCTTAGCAGTTCTAGGTTTTATGCAGGTTGTGACAGAAAATTGAATCCAAGTGCAACAATCAATAAGAAAAAAGAAGACATAGAAGAAGAAATTCAAGAAAAGATGGCCGCATATTCAAAAGATGCAGCGATTTCAGAGATATTGAAGCTAGCTGAAATGCAACAGGTCATTGACAATTTCCACAACAGTTTCTTGGCCGAATCTGAGAAAATGACAATTGCATTACATGATTTCTTGAATCAAATAACATTCAAACATGTTAAAAGCTCAACTTGTGGAATATTAAAAGATGTTGATGAGTATTTCTTCTCAATATCAAGAGCCAAAATTTATAGATAATTTGATCAATTATAATTTTAGATGGTGCACATAAAGATCTGCAGTGGAAAAGAAAGCACTCAATATACACTACAGTGTCTCACCAAATGATGAAGTTTTACCATGTATGTGTAGGTTCAATTTGAAATAGCAGTGGAGGCGGGCAAGCTGAAAGAGGTTGCTGTAGAATATGCCAAGAGGTTTGAGGCAACACATGTGATCCTTCATAGGTACTCATAATTTGCATCTCTCTGACAAGGTATTCTATAGCTACAAAAAATTTAGAATGCCAAAATGTTAAGAAGAAACTGCAATCCTTGAGCATGAATTACGCTATCACGGATATATAATTACATCTTTACATAAAATGATGAATATCAGCTAAGCATTGATTTCTTAACAGCGGCACACCTCAAACTCTCGATTAGGAAATGATATAGATAAATCTACCGTAAGGCCTACATTGAGGAAATACAGAAATATCTAATTAGCTTTCTGGATTAATACTCATGGGATACTACTTATAAGATCGTCTGATTACCGAGTACATTTAAAACAGAATCCTAAGACAAAAAGTACGTACAGGGTCTCAAGATCAAAGTGCATCATAAGCGGGTGCAGAAATGCAGACGTGTAATACTGGCGCAGTACTTTGTGTCATGGACAGTTTTTTCATTCAAATGGCATCCCGTTAATAAACTTGACCTCTTCATTCCGCATCTTTTGGATAAACTAAAAAAAAATAAAGCAATTTAAACAGAGCTTGCAGATAATACATGGTGTTAGTGAAAACTGATATATTGTAATATAGTAGTTGTGTAATCCGTACAGGGAGTCCTAATGCCATAACATTCATAATGTATAATACCATTTTAGTTGCATATTCAAACTCAATTTATACTTACTGCATCACAATCTGATACTGCCAGGCAACTCAGAAAACATCAAAAATACTTCTTGGACAACTTGAGTTGTGGCATTTTAAGAATGAAACGTGATTACAGTATTAAGGCAATACGAGAAGTCAAGGCAGATGAGCAGAGGAGCCTTCTCAATCGCGAAACATGTAAGTAACTAATTTCCATAAAGTTCCATTAGCAGCATTTAATATCACTGATATACCGAAACTTTAACCTAATGCAAGTGCAGTTGAACAACGAGAAAATGCACTTGAAAATTACATCTGTACCTTGTGCAAGAATATAAGACCATTGATTGGACAAAAGGACTTAACTTATGCTGAGCTGCAACTTGCAACTAATGGGTTTGCCTCACAAAACTTGTTACCTGATCAAGGAAAGAAAACATATAGAGGTCAATTGAATGGCTGGCACAAAATTATGGTACGGGAGCACCCTTCAGAAACAATCAAAGAGAAGGAATTTGAGATAGAGAGTCACATTCTTCGGAAAGTCAGACATGAGAATGTGGCCATATTCTTAGGTTCATGTTCAGAAGGACCACACAGGCTGCTTGTCTATGAGTACATTTGTAATGGTTCTCTGAACAAATATCTGTCAGGTAAATGCATGCGGCTTAGAAAATAAAATGTTCTTCTCTAATATCACTATTTTTCCGCAGTAATAGTGGAACAATTTGTCTCTGCAGAAAAAAGCAGAAAATTAACATGGGAAAGAAGAATAAATATTGCATATGGAGCGGCAAAAGGTTTAGAATATCTGCATAGAGAAAGAATTTATGGAAGTATGAGGCCAAACAACATACTCGTCACCCATGATTATCAGCCACTGGTAAGATTAATTTGTTGTCTGCTTCGAGTATATTTACATGGCTTGAAGACGAATACATCACTTGTGCCATTTACCATCTTTACCAGCTTTCATACTATGGTCTTGCTAAAAATCAATATGAGGCCGTAGGTCAGTCCTCCAACACCATGGCGCTGAGGACATTTGAATACTTAGCACCAGAATATGCACAAAGTGGAATAGACCTGAGCAAAGCAGATGTCTATTCCTTTGGGATTGTTCTTCTCGAGCTGATTACTGGCCGAAAGACTCTTGAAGATACAAAGGGGCAAAGCTTCTTGAGATGGGTAATAACTACAGCGTTCTTATTTTGAAGACCCTTAATCAAAAAGCTTTACTTTGGACGAAACCTTAATAGATCTCAGTTCTTTTTCCTCAGGCGAGACCAATCCTGAGAGAGAAAAAGTACATGGAACTGATAGATCCTGCAGTGCAAGATTCTGTTGACCTTCACCAGTTGTTTTGGATGGTTCGTGTGGCAGAGCAATGTCTCGAGTGGGATCCTAAGTTGAGAATGTCAATGCATGAGGTATATGTCTATTCCAAGTTCCACCATCTCTACCATGCACTGAGACAAGGCATTTCTCCATCAAGTGATATTAACATTTTACCATATTGAATGCTGCATGGCATGGAGCATATGTTTTTATCTAACTTGCAGTTACAAACCACCCAAACACGCATACAAACAACACCAAACAAAGAGACGACAAAGTTAGCTTCCTTATTTTAGGAATGGTTTCTTCTCCAGCACCTTTTCAGACCAGACGTTGAAACAATCCCTTCGAACTCAGGAATGTCCAGCAAAATAAATATCCTCTCAAGTCCTTTAGACTTTGAATGTCCCATATTACAAATACAGAATCAAAAGTGCTGCTTCTATTAGCGTCAAAGCCTTTTAGGCACAAACCATATTGAAAGATAATTCAGACTGGAAAATGCACTAATGATAAAAATTGTTAACCACTTGTCAGAGCATCAATTGGTTTCTTATACACATATCACAAGCAACAGAAAGATGCCAGATTAACCTTCAATATGCACACTCCAAGAAGAAAATCTGTCAAGACACAGATTTTATACAACAAATTTTGCATGCATACAGACAGACAGACAAGTAAACACGATCTTATTTGATTATTCTTGTATGGCTTTACTACAGGTACTGATGGATATGGCACGCATAATTAATTGCTGAGGTATTCAATACAAAGCCAGCAATAAGCAAAGGCATTCAGGCACTTTAATTTGATTTATATGACATTTTTATTCGAAATTGTGGTTGCAATACATTAAGCATGTGACTTATTCTGTATGTATTGCTTAAGGCTTCAGAACTGGAGGGGAACCATGTCACCCTTTTAGAGATGCAGCATCAAAACTACTCCTTTATATTATGAGTTTTATTTTAGATACGACTTGAATAACATGAAAAATGGAAGCATATCAGTGCCTCTAAATTCTCAGCTTGCATCCTACTTTACAGACATTTGGTATCCAGTTCCAACGCCAAGCCATCAACTTTACTGATATTTGACCATGTATATAAGCTGAAACTATAAATTTAAACATCCCTAATGATAATTCAACAGAGCTAGAGTTGAAAATAGGCTAGAAAATGCAACCAAAAAATAATAAATAAATAAATAAAAATTAAAAGAGTTGACAATGCTGGCCAGGAGTTATGCAGATATCTACCCAAGTAAGCTCAAGAATGCTTAAGCCTGGACTCCAAATATCCCCGAAAATTCATCATACATATAATTATGATATAAATTAGAACTAATTATCTTGGGACTAACATAAGCAAACTAGCAGGATTCATGAAGAACCAGGAAAACCCAAAATCTGCTAATTTCACAACATTTAGAATTAATTAATATATTCCCAGGCTTAATATCTCTGTTCACAAACTTTTTACTGTGGAGGCGCAAAAGGGCAGATAATACCTGATCTGTCTATGTTTTCTAAGACAGCGTGAATTCACTGTTAACATCAAATAATTCATAATCGAGTGTACAAAGGAGGTTATACTCTTAGATTATGGGGCTGATATTGGAGCTACTAACTTGACTATATGTTCGACAGCATAAAATTTCCTGTCGGGGGGTGGAGGGCTGTTTCCAATTACATTTACATGCCCTAAATTTTGATCTCCATGATTCCTGTTTTTCCAATTCTTGATCATTTATGTTTGGATATTGCTCCGAGTTCCATGATACTGGAGAATAGCATTTATAGGCTCTTTTCACTGCGAGTCTAGACTAGAGGCAGGGATGTTAAAAATTGAAGGAGGTGGCAATGCTAAAAAATCTGAAATAGAAGTTCTAAAAAAAAAAAAATTAAAATTTGAATTTTCAACTGCTGCATTTTTGTAGTGGCTTGCAAGTTGGCAGCTGTGAGCTCTCGCTTGAGCTGACGAACGATTTGCACGGGGTTTTACCCGCTCCACTCGTATGTGGGACAAATCGAACCAGCAAGTAGCTTATCCCACTTTATGCTCCTATATATAGGTGTTAAAAAGGATGGCCGACTTTACCATTTGACACCTCTACCAGTTAGGAGGACCTGTTTCATGGGAAAAGCAGGAGTGTAGGTTTACAATTTAGCAGTTCTAAATTAATAAGTTTTGAGTTTAGCTCGAATTCATATTAATAAAAAAAAACCTCTCTATTAAGTTATATTATAATCATACTATATATTCTCTATGTCAAGACCACTAGAGTCTAGTGGCTCTAGTGAAAACTTCTCACATAGAAGGTGGAGGTTTGATTTCCACCATCTCGATCACCCTCCAATGTATATAAAAAAAACAAAAATCATATCTTTATTACTTTACTATTTGGCCCATGTTTTGGCTCCAATTTTTTAAAACTCGTTTTTCCTCAAATTTATTTCAACTACATATTTAATGAGATTCACAATTTTTATCAATTTTTCAACAACATATTTTCATCAACTTTTGCCAAAATCTACTAAAAATCATTTTAGCTAAATCAAACAGGGTCTTGGGAAGTGAAAGGAAAAATCATCAGGCACTATATGCATTCAAGATTGTCCAAAAATAACGTTTTAGGACGAGAGAGCGTCTACTAGCTAGAAATCAGTCACGTGCAAGCGTCATCATATCAATAATTCGACCCGACAAGCAATGGAGACGGTGACTAACCTGTAACATAGAATGAGAATGAGTAACTGAAGCCCCCGTTTGACAACCGTTTAAAAAAGAAAAATCATGTTTTGGATAGTGATTTTTAGGAGAATGTGTGGTTAAAATGTAGGAAAAATTTTTGGATTTACGTGCAGAATATTTGATTGTGTGAATGTGTAGTTAAAAATAAACATGTAGAAAAACAAGTTTGAAAAAAAATGGTTGTCAAACATGGATTGAAACTTCCGAAGATGGGTGATCATGAGAACACTGCATAAATTCGGTAACTAACATGTTTTCTTTTACAGCGTACAACCTACTTACAAGTAAACTCATAATCCAATCCAAATTTCTTATTTCACAACAAAAAATTATGATTCTCAAATGGATACTTTATTTCTGTTTCATGGGAATACATTAACAAATTCAGTATTTACCTAAACATTGTGGTAAGAGTATACCATAATGAATGCGTACACTTATTTGAGAAGACTACAAAAGCTGGCTGGTGTTCCCTCCATCCAGTCATGCATATCACCTTAAAACATGCACAAGACAAAAATATTACGCCATAGAAAAGAAAATTAAATTTGACAACAAATGCAGCAATTTGGACGTTTGTAGCAACAAGTTGGTGATGGTATGCAAGAAATTTTTTCCTTAAATTCTCTGTCAACCAAAGGAAAATTTTAGTGTGACAAGACTGTTGTGAGACCTGAAATGTTGCTGGGACGGTGCCATCTTCTGCTGCAAACATGGACTCGTAAACAGCAGCAGTTTCCAGGGCCGTTTCTCTCTTCAAAATCTGACCCATTTCAGATCGAGTATTTGAATTATGGGATCAGAAAATACCATAATGCTTTTAGAACTTAGAAATAGCAAAAAATTGTCAAGCTCAAACTATAAGCGAGGCTGAAAGGCATCATACTTTGCTGCTTTTTAATAGAGCGTTAGTTTCACCCATTGCAGTGAATATTATCAATAAATAAACATCTTGTACATTAGTAACTACTGCACAAGCAACTTGAGCTAGGATCGAAAGGATTACTTGTTTAAATCAAAATAACTCATTTGTGCTGACAATAGCTAAATCAAGCACACACCAACCAAATAGACAGTGACTTAACATAGTAGTACAGAAAATGAAGGATACAGTGTACTGACCATTCCAGTCCTGATCTTTGAATTAGGAGCAAAACCACTCTACAAAGCAAATGTTTTGTTCTTTTTCAAACTTAGAAGATTCTAGCAATCAGAGGTTATTTAATTTGAAGATGACTGTAACTGGAAATAGAAGACATTGGACAATTTGATTAAGATCTATCATGTGCCAGGGCACCTTTCCCATGCTGTTGCTTCTCAAATAGTTATCAGCCCACTTGTAACAGATTGGTAAGACTAAATAAGTTTTAAACTTTCAGGAAATTGAGGTTCATGGCACGCAACATAGTTTAAGAAGATACTTGTGCCAGGGGTGATAACCGCGGACTGATGCCTCCTTCACGCTCCATTTGTGCTACAGTGCTATTCTCAGCTCCCTGGAATACAGAAGGATTTTTTTTTTCAGTTGGGCCTTCTATTCAGTTATAGGAACTATAAAAGCTTCACAAAAATATGAAGATGCAACTTTAATGTTTCTTTACAAAAAATGGCTCCCAAAAATAGGCCATCAGTCTTCAAAGCCAATCTACTCTGCCATAAAAGAAGATTATGTAAGAATCACCGATGACTACTAATGGTAAGTAAATTTCATTTTGCAAAATCACTGACGGAGAACTAGATCCAGAACGGTATATAACCTAGAGAAACTCAAAGGCGTTGCAAGCAGGAAATGATCAAATTACTAGCACCAAATGGAGAAGCAAAAACCTGTATCATGGCTCAAACTGCTAATAACCAGATCCAAAGAACTAGACATCCATAGCACATATTTAATTTTTTATCATAACATACATCACTAAGCTACAGTACACGCATCAATAAGGACAGCAAATTACCATTCTTTCACAGGTAAAAACTCTTCATCAGCAACAATGAACGATGTTTCGACATTTTGTTTGGCAATTCCTGTTCAGCTTCTTTACATAATCGCACCATGTCATGTGAAGAATCCATCATTATTAGCTTTTGGATGCCACCTGACGAGGAAGAAGACACAATGCTGGTATTCTAGGGGGCAGTTTCTAATTAGAAAACAAGTTTACAGTCTCCAAGATATAGGATCCATAGAAAATAAAGTTACTGCCTTTCTAGCTTGACCTATCTATCCAATTCCAACTTTTACTTTCTCCTAACTATCAAAAATTATTTGTTCTTAGGAGTCTTATGTCGTGGACTGCAAGTTCCAGTTCCTTCAAGACTATGAAAGTGAATGTATGCTTATCTGAATCCACCCGCAGGGAATATATAAAGCTAAATTGCTAAAGCTTCTGCTGAATGAAAAGAAAGAAACTTAATTATTCTATAAACTACAAAGCTTCATCCTGCATATTGAAAAACCTAGGAGTTGTTCTCTTTGTGTTTCAATTTTGTATTTTGAGTTTTGAATTTATTTTGGGTTTTGGATTTTGAGTGTCCATTTTGAAGATTGTTAAAAATGTATTCTCTTTGACATTTTGAAAAATTATTTTGAAAACACCCAAAACGAATTTTAAAAATTTTGGCTTGATTATAACTGAAAACACGTAAAACGACAAATTTGTCGTTTTGAGTTCTCTTTGTAAATTTTTAACATGTTTTCAAATACTCGTTTCCAGAAATAGGAAAGAGAATGCGCTTTCGCTATTTTGGAAAATCAAAAATAGAAAACGGCTTGAAAATAGTAAAGAGAACCGACCCCTAGTTTTCCTATATTTCTGCTTCACAAATTTTTTACCGTTCATACAGAATCACATTCACAATTACTGGTAAAATGATGACTGCAAACTTGAATTCTTACCAGATTTCTTTCAAGGAACCCCCCATGCATAATGCTGTAGGAAATGTCTTTTTACAGTCTTACAAAGACAAAAGGACAGAATATTCAACTTAGAGAAGATGAAGTTGATTAGAACTCTCCAGGGAGAACTTCTTATGGCATTTAGAAAATGAAATCCAAGAAGCATTATCCTTCACAAGAAATAAGAACTGCAGCAGCTAACTTCAAATCAGTATATTTTGTTTAGACGCCATAAAACTTAAATGTTACTGCAAGTGCAATGCAAAGGGAAGGAGAAATTTTTTTACAGAGTTATTCCTATTACGTATGGATTGTAACACTTACTCTTTGTAAATTGTTATTTTTAGCTACTTATAGGTCAAGCAGATAAATTATTAAGATTTCCATTTTCATAATTTTCTCTAACCTTCCAAGTGATGTGGAATGAAGTTCAAGACATGTCTCTTCTCAACAAATGGTCATCATTCCACTTTAATATTTGTTTGTTACACCCATCCAATAATCTGTTTAATCTAGTTATTTGACACTACAAATCTATGATACACCGACTCGAACACGCCAACACGAGATTTTTCAAAACTATAACAATTGGCAACAACAATGCAGGGCCCCCATAAAATGGCAAATGCTAATCATCAATTGTGCAAAGTGTGTGTGGCACTGGGAATCAGATCCTCAATGAAGAAATCCACAATCTTCCATCGACCAAATGAGAAAGATGAATAATTTCATGTAGAAAAGCAAAAATCAACATTTTCACCTTTAAAAAGGTGAATTCATCATACCGAATCCAATGCAAAAACACCTAGAATTTACCAATAATAACTATTCCACCAAGCGATTTCTCAATTCACTCTATCACAGCATATTAATCCAAGTATATCTTACACGTTCGTACAACTTTAAAAAATATTTATATCGAAAATTAAGACATCTAAAATCCAGCTAGAGTTTACATAAATCAGTAGCAAAAAAGTACCTCCCAGACGGTACAGTCGACCCAGACTGCTGGAAACAGTCGACTGTTTCTAGCCAGCCCAGATGAATTTGTATTTTAGTCTGAAACATGTAGATGAATTTTTTTTCTCGTTTTTGTTATAAAAAAAAATTATAGATCCATTTAAAATCGTAAATTTTTTATCCGTCTATGTCGAGGTAAGATTTAAAAATTAAAACAATGTACTAATTTAACGAAAGCGATATTAAAAATACGTAAATATATTTATTGATTTCGAGTGATGGCTATAAACAATATTTTCTTGTTGAGCGTTTGATAAATTTATGACATTTTAGATTTGAAGCATATGAAAAATGAAACAGTTTGTATCTGTATTGGAGTAAACAAATAAAGAAAGTGATTTGATTTTGAAAATTTAAATGGGAAATATTTGAAATTCTTTATAACTTAAAAAGGGTGTTATTGTCTTTTAAACAATATCATATTTTTGTAATTATATAATATACTTAAGGGTAATTTTGTCTTTTACGCATTGAAAGACAATTGTGGTGAATGGTTAAAAATTTTGGTCAAAGTGATAAATGGCCATGTTGACGTGGCCAATTTGAAAAGTAACCCGATGTCTACTGCTCCGCCATATACGACACAGGTTTCTCCGGCAAAGATTGGCGCAAACTCTCATTTTAGGTACAGTTCATGAGCCGGTGAGTGTGTGTGTGTGTGGGGTTTTTGAACTTTTTGTAATGGGCCGGTCGAAAGTCCTTCACTCGGGTAGACGCGATTAATCAGATAATTTACAAAAATAGCACTGGTCTCGTTTAAAATGACTTGGTACTTTTTCCTTTGTAGATTTTCATAAGAAAAAATTCACTCCCAGCAGGCGCAACACTATTACTTTCTTGGTGTTTTTCTCTCTTCTATTTAATTGATCTATACATCTAACCATTGTGGTGAATTCATAAAAATGCAAAATCTTAATAAAATGATTTAAAATATTAGTATTTGTATCAAATATTTCTCTAAAATGTCATATTCTTAGTTACTTTTTATTAAAAAGTTACATACGGAAACATACAAGACCAAATGGGGCTCGACCTTCTTTACGAAGGAGAATTATCCATTTATAGAGGATTTGTCATGTTTGGACTTGTGCACAAGAACAACCCATTTTAAGTTTGTGCAAACTGCAAAGAGTTTGTTTCAAGAGGAAATCAAGACCGAATCTAGGACGGATTCAGAATCGGACTAAACAAAATTTTAAACCGGACTAATACGTAAAAATTATATATATATACCCCCCATAAAAAACTAAAATGGGCAGGGAGAGGACTGGACTAAAGGCCATCCCAAACACCCCTAAATCCGCCAGTGACTACAGTCCGAAATCAAGAAAATAGATTAAGGACAACTTACATAAATGTCCTAAAATTTGGGACATTTATGCATATTTATGTTTATGAATATTACTAAATCTTTGTTTTATATTAAAAAGTGACTAATGTAACACTTTATTTGTATTTCGCATGGTCACTTCTTTCATTTGTATTCTTTTTGTAGCTATAAATAAAATTATTATCTTCATTTCTTACGACAAATGAAAAGATGACAAATATAAAAGTTATCTATCATGTCACTTTTTGAAAAAGTCAATGTATATCAATGGTAAAAAAAATATCACATCACTTGTCATGTTCCTTTAAAATAATATTTTTGTTGTATGATTAACTCTTAATTCTATGAAAAAAGAAAAGAAAGATTATTAAATTAAAAGTGATAAGAAATTCCAAAAAGTGACAAATATTCGAAAAGAGTGACAAAAAGTCAAAACATTACAAATCTAAAAAATTTTTGAGTGTCCATTTTGAAGATTATTAAAAATGTATTCTCTTTGACATTTTGAAAAATTATTTTGAAAACACCCAAAATGAATTTTAAAAATTTTGGCTTGATTATAACTGAAAACACCTAAAACGACAAATTTGTCGTTTTGAGTTTTCTTTGTAAATTTTTAACATGTTTTCAAATACGCGTTTTCAGAAATAGGAAAGAGAATGCGCTTTCGTTATTTTGAAAAATCGAAAACAGAAAACGGCTTGAAAATGGTAAAGAGAAGAGACCCCTAGTTTTCCTATATTTCTGCTTCACAAATTTTTTTGTAGCTATAAATAAAATTATCATCTTCATTTGTTACGACAAATGAAAAGATGACAAATATAAAAGTTATCTATCATTTCACTTTTTGAAAAAGTCAATGTATATCAATGGTAAAAAAAATATCACATCACTTGTCATGTTCCTTTAAACTAATATTTTTGTTGTATGATTAACTCTTAATTCTATGAAAAAAGAAAAAGAAAGATTATTCAACTAAAAGTGATAAGAAATTCCAAAAAGTGACAAATATTCGAAAAGAGTGACAAAAACTCAAAACATTACAAATCTAAAAAAAGTGACAAAATCAATTAGGACGTGATTAATACGAAAATTTGTAGATCTAATCAATTTTATGGGTATTAATCTAATATTTTATTTTTTAAGAATTGTGAACCTAGTTTCCCCATGGATTAATACCCTTAGCCCTGTTTGAGCTCTATTATTTAAAAAATCATTTTTTTCATACTCATTTTCAATCATATATTCTTTTAATAAAATAATTTTACGCATAAACCCAAAAAAATTTCTTATCTTTTAATCATACATTTTTTTAAAAATCATTATTACAAAACTCAACTTTAAAAAGAAAGTAGTGAAGAACCGTTGGAAGTTATCCGATTATTAGGCTAGTTTTTAGATTGTTTCAGGAATCGTATTGAAATTGAGAGGTGAAATACATATTCTAGCTCAAATATCAGACAACATAGATATCGATAAAGAATAGAGATATATCGTTATAGTTTACGCAGTCTTTATTTGATATTTGATCATGTTAAATCATTTGTTTTGCATTCAAAATTCTCATAAACATATAGGAAAATTCACACTTAATAATATGTTTAACTTTGCTTGAGAAATTGTCGGGTAATCTGGAACATGGATCGTCAAACACAAAATGGATGAATATTGTTCGTAATTTTAAGAATTAAAGTGAAAATGTAAAGTTGGAGTTTTAGTGCATTTTTAAATTCGAAATTTGTCCAAAGTTTTCAACATACTTAGCCCATGTTTAGTTTGGATTAAAAATCAATTAAACTTTCAAGTCAAAGTCAACAGTTAATTTTAACAACACATTTCATGGGATCCATAACTTTTCAACCACACATCTCATCAACTTTTATCAAAATTTACTAAACATCTGATTTTAATAACTACCAAGTACGAGCTTAATGGAGTTAGTTATTATTTAAAAATTAACTTCGACTTAAAATTCGAAATAATTCAGCTAAAACTAAATTTGAGAATTTACAACTAGATACAAATCATAATAATAAGAACGATACTTTGCACTTACAAATTTGAAGTGATCTTCACTTAAATGGATGGTGATAACAATTATTAATGAATAATATATTTTTTCAATTTAAACTTATCGTTTTCGTACCTATCATTTCATCTTAACGATTCCGACACTTTATTATACCGAGTAAATATCAAGACAAGATACGAGGACAGTTTTCTCGATACTGTCCTGCCGTTGGTTCTGTAGGGGTGTACAAAAAGTAAAACATACCCAACAAATTTAAATTTCACAATATTCAAAAAAGGAGAGTTTAAAGGTAAAATGGATAAGAAAAAGAAAATAAAAGTGAGTTAGGGAAATTCTTTATTCACTTTATCCTTTTTCTTGATTTAAAAGGATTCCTCCAAGGTACCACTTCCAACGTTTTATTTTACATCATTATCCCTTTTGTCTTGTCTTAGATATCTTTTTAAATTTTCCCTTTTGGGTCCTCAAAGACCAAAGTTATATTCCATTGTGTGTGGGATTAGAAAAAGGGATAATTGCAGCCGAGTCCTCAAACTTTTCAAAATATTGCAGACTTTTGTTTAACATTTCAATTGTTACAATCGTCACCCCTAATCTTTCTAAACGTTGCAACTGAAGTCCAAATGGATGGAATCCATCTAATCTGTCTTCTATTGACCAAAAATTCGATTTTGATCACATTTTAATCAATTTTAAAAAGGAAAAATGATAACTTTATTTTTTTCACATAAAATAATTAAAAAACTTTAATCAACAACCCAAAAAATAAATAAATAAAATTCTAAAGTCGTCTTCTTCCAACACCCCTACACTTCCCACTTTCCCAAACCCGAAGTCTTCTTCCCCACTGCTCCATGTTATCTTCTTCGTCGATCAACAACGACGATTATGGAGCACTGTTGGGTCGAACTCTAAAGGAGGTGCTCAAATTTAATACAAATTGATGGATGAGAAAAAAGAGGAGGAAAAGTTACATTCGAATGGTTCTGCATTGGCAAATGGATAGGATGTATTTAGCAGCCATGAGAAAAGGTAAAAACCTTGAAGCAAAGAAGAAATTGTGCTTTTGAGAAAGGAGATGCAAAGACATCCTAAAGGGATTTTCTGTCGGTTTAGATGTTGCGTTCTTCTTTATCTTCTAAATTGTCAAAAAAAAAAATTGCCCCTCGATTGACCTACACTCACATGTACGTGAATAAAAAACTGTGAGTGTGCTATCAAGGAGGATGTCAAATCCTCCCTCGCAGCATAGCATGATTGTTATCTTCTTCTTATTATAGTTGATCTTCTGAGGATAAACCCATTATAAAAGAGGAGGAGGTTGGCCCATTTGGATCTGAAAGTTGTATTGAAAAGTGAACTCTTTATTGTACACATTCACCAAACCGGAGAAGCTATATATACAAGGACCAACTTTGAATTTATGTTTGTTTAGAGTAGCTAAAAATGTCAGTGTAAGATCTATGGTGGTGAAAAGTAGACTTGATTTGTGGGTTGAAGAATAAGAATGTGGGGCTAGCTACGAATGGGGTCGGAGACGGGGCAGGGAAATTCTCCCCAGGTCGGGTATGAGGTGGGTACCGGTAACAAGGGCCCACCCGGCTTCATTTTTCTTTTTTAAGAATTCAATACTTGTAATAAGAAAACTCCATGAAAGTACATTTGTTCTAATAGAAGACGGCAACTGAGATCGTCTAAGTAATGTGACAAATAATAAAAGTCTTAGTTTATCAATATATTTAAATAATTTAACTTTTAAAAANTTCAATAATTAATTATTAAATATATTATTGTCTCACTTTAATGAATGGGGTAATAAAATGAATTATTAAAAATTGAATTACTAAAAAAAAAAGTAAATGAGGGGGGAAATTACCCTAGCAGTGCCGGAGATGTTGCCCCAACTCCGATCCGTCCTGTCCCTTTGTCATCCTTAGAAGAAAATGAGCATTTTTTTTCATTTTAATTGTTTACTATGTTTGAGTATAAATCAAACAGACCTATGTTTGAGAAATTTCGAATGGCAATGGCTGAGGTTATTGCATTTAATGCACAAGAAAGCAGTGGCAATCGTTCAAAGAAGCTGTCAATAGAGAAAGTGGGCAAGTGATAGAACCATATAATTATTCCAAAAGAGAAAAAGAAAAAGTCAGAAAAAAATTTAATATGGAAGATTTAAGCCACATAATTATTTGACGATGATATCACTAAGTTCAATCTCCTCCATTCAATTATATTCTTACTATTTTTTGAATAATTTTATTCTTCGTTTCGATTATTTCAAAGTGATTATTAGTCCACTTTACCTATCTCATTCGTTTAACAATGAACTAAAAAATAATATTTTAAATTTCTTTTTCATCCTGTAAACGTTTATCTACCTCGATTTAAAATTTTGAAAAGATAAAATTTGATTATATACGTTGAGTGGACATTTGTGAGTTCAATGGCGGCATATTTAGGATAGAGAACTAAACATAATAATCGATAAATTGAATTATGTTACTCATTCTATCTATGCATTACTCTAACGAGGAATCTCAAACTCTAATACCAATTGGGTACTGTATTGTCACCATTTTGTCAACTGTTATAGCTCATGACGGCAATGTAATTCATCATATATCTCCCAAAATAAAACTCGGGGTATCCATCCTAATTCAAGTCCATCAAGCCATGTACTAGAGAAAGAAATGTCAAGTTGTAAAGAGACTGCAAAGTATTTCAAGATTACAATTCTCGATACTTGAAGTAAACATGAGACTCAACTTAAGATTTTGATGTAGTAATATCACATGAAAATATTCACCGAATGTGATTTATTGAAGTGTTTAATGAGCCACTACCACAAAGTGTTAAATTATTCTCTTCGATACGAGCCTAACTCAAATACGTTATCGAAGTTTGTGCTATACAAGATTGCTTGATACTCCTCGAGCACCCACTGGTGTCCTAAACATAAAGAAGTGAGTATCAATAATTCAATTTCTGCAGTGGGCTGTGTAAATTATTCGTTTTAAGTCAATATTTACTGCTGTGGTTTTCCTGAACTATACAGACAAGAAGCATATGTGTTAATCACGCTTTTGTTCTTTCAAATAGCAGACAAAACACACACATGACATGTATGGGTTCAAACAAACATAAAACACTGAACACGCGTTTTCATTTTTACCCAAAGATTCTTCGAGGATTAGACCCTATTTAATTAATAAAAATCAATTATTAAGATTAATAAATCATTCTACACGTGAAGCTAAAAGCAACACAATTAAAATATGGAAATAGAAAATGAAAAATTGCACCATTGATCCCCCAGCCTCTTACACTTGTAGTAAGATATTCCTCAACTTTTAAAAAGAAGCAAGTCGGCCATTCACTTTATTACAATTACTCGACTAGTCTTCAATCTCTAAAGATTGAAATAGTTAAAATATTCATTAAATCATTATATAACACTCACATAAACATGTCGTTTTGATAGGGTCTAAGCACAAATGGTTGTTATTTTCCTAGGCACCCCTATCCTAAGGACTTGGACTTGACTCGTCAGTAAAAACACTCCTCCACAACTTGAATTGTGGAGCCACCGTACTTTGAAGTTCAGGTGTTTCCCTTTGTTTACCTCTGTAAGAGGTTTGTTATAAGTTACTTTTTCTTTTCTCAACTTAGGAAGAAGAGATTCCCCCCTAACATGAGGTTTCCGTCGAAATACGAAAAACTAGGGAATCAACAATATTGAGCGAAACAATCTATCTTTGACCAACCACACAAGTTGAGAATTCAATTCTTTAAGAACCAATTCAAGTTGAAAGCAAAATCAAAACTTCGTAAAGATGAATATATGAGTATTAGGTGACGATTTAACAGATTTTAAATGGTTTTCGTCATCAAGAACTTAGTGTAACAAAAATGAAATATTAAAAATTAATTTTTTTCATTTTTAAAAGTTTGAGACTTGCTATTAGTGCAAATTTGGTACACCATATTGGATTGAAGAAAGGACTAGGAAATCTCCAATGCATTATATGGGTTCAGTCTATTTGGTAAACAAATAGACTTTCAATCTATGTAGTATTGATGTCTAATGAATTGATAGTCGATTCAAATTTATGACAAAAAAGAAAAATAATAATAAATACGAGAGAGAAAAATAACAAACATGAGAGATAGAGGAGGAAGATTTTAAATATTGCCGACTCAACCGTTTAATAGAATTTCTGTATCTAAACGAATCTTTACAATATCTATTTTTCTTGTCACGCTAATTAGAGAGAGTCTCACTTAGATTACATTGAAGAGGAATTTCGGTAGATATCGTCTATTTTTTGCTTATAAGGCATTTTTTTTAGCATGGGAGGCTTATATATGATAGGTTTATGGGGATAATATTAAGGTAGATAATGTGGTATTGCTTTCATACGAAGTTTTGTGCTGAAACGCATTTGAAGATAGTATAATTAACGAAAGATCATTTCTTTTTTAATTTATAATAAGGTTTATAATTTATTAATTGAACTTTTTAATTCTAATTTCACTTATAAGTGATATTTAACTTGCATGTGAATATTTTGAAATTAAACATAATTTTTTTTTTTACATATAAGTGAATTTTTTAACTTGTGTATAATTTTTTTAAATTATATGTATAAGTAAATTTTCTAAAATGTTTTCCGTTTTATTTTTCACTCAGTTACTAGTAACAAATAAAAACCACATTAGTGTACGAAAACGCACCTCAGGGTTATAGATTGGGGACAAATGGTGCAATTTTCCATTAAAAAGTGTTTAGCCGAGCCGAGCCGAGCCGGTAGGATAAGCTAGACTGTCTTGTGCTACAAGATTGTCCGTGTATCGGGAAGATAAACCCGGACAGCTATATATGTAATCATCAAACGATCAATTTAATTAATCACATCTTTGATCGCATCACGTCGTGCGTCATGACCATGTCATGCAAGTGTCAAGATGATGTCATACACCTTTTTGGGTTGCCAATTTTTTCTTCTTATTATTAAAAAAAGAAAGGCACTGGCTTTTTCTCACGCCTACCCAATCTATCCCTATCTGTAATTCAATAATTTTCAGCCATTGATTTCTAGACTCACTTATCAATAATTTTGACACCGTTATTCGTCTTGATTTTCTGAAATAATTTTTTGAAGTGGATGATTCTATTCAATACAATTATTAATTGCTACGTTTCGATTCGAGAAAGATAATTAGTAATTTTTAGACAATCTTCATAGAAAATAATAATAAAGATTACGTAATGTGTAAACGTAACTTTCAAATTTACTAAAATTAAAAAAATGTTTGAAACGAGGGTGTGCCTATTGTCTCCATTTGGGAATGACCTAATAACATCTTCATAAAAGTTTTCTTTAAAGTGAAGCCCAAATAAATTTTGTTTGAGGTAAATTTCTGGACTTAATATCGGATGATATAGGGTGAATTGTAACTTCTTCATCATCTATAACTTTTAAGCAAGATAGGTGCATCTCCCTACATCAGTTGGTATCAAAGTTAGAGGTAACATATTCAAGTCAATGCTGAAGCATTTTTAGGGAGTGTGTGTATGATGTAGAACCATGCTTGAAATGAGGGTGGATCTATTGTCGCTATAATGTGAATGATCTAATAGCACCTTCGTAAAGTGTCCTACGAAATGAGACCCAAGCGAAGTGAATTTGGGATGAATTCCCAAATCTAATATTGAGTGATATATGGTATATTGTAATCATCGAGTTGCAATCCACCCTGTATCAATAATAACATAGCTTTTATAAGGTAAAATTGTAACAAATAAAATGGAACAAGATGTAATTATAAAAGAAGAGACTCACATCTTTTTGCATAGCTAGATAATTTTCCACATAAAAACTTGAAATAGACAAAGGTTTTACATGGTTGTTGCAAATTTTGAAATCTCTTTAGTCAATGCGTTGTTGGGGGTGTTGAATATTTCACCATCAATCTTGGCACATGATGGGCACAATTTATCTCTTTTTGTGTCATGTATCTTTATGTGGTAGTTTTTACGACTCCATGTTTTAAGTTCAATCAATTTAAAACTTAATCGATTTATTAACTTTGACCTCCATTCTTTCATTACGAATTCAATAAAAGTGATTTCATGTACGTAGAAACTTGCTTGCTTCTCTTCTTAGAAAATCTTTGATGATAATATGAATTGTACTAAAATGTTTTACTACACAAGTTAAATTTGACAATGTCAACAAAAGTTCTTCTAAAAAAAATGTATCTAGGATCATGTCGAAGGACGTGACAAGAAAGAGTATACATTGTCAAGAACATTGTGAAGATGTAAACTTTTATAGTTGGAGTGAGTTACCATAATTTAATATTCATTTTTCTCATATTAAATATATACACGAACAAAATCTGAATTATAAACTAAACTAATTGAAGATGAAATTCAAACTAAACCATCCATTTGAAGATGCTCTTATCCTCCCATGTAACAAGATTTCAACATCAAATAAAAAAAAAGTTATATTATTTAAAAATAAATATTATTAATCGTTACTGATTACCACTAGTCTAGATGACTTTGAGCTCCATGAAATATTATCCAATTGGTAATGATAAATCAAAAGACTCGATGACGATGTTACCTAAACTAGTGCTATCATTATCAGAAAAAAGAAAATGCTAAATTTATGATAAGGCTATTAACTTCAATTTGTCGTTTCATTTAAATGGATTCCACCACAATTTAGCAAACTCATTCTTTAAAATTTATTTTTCTCAAATTTATTTTCGAAAACAAATCATATTTTACAAAATTTATTCTAAACTAAGGCTCGAACGGGGACTTAATAATTTTTCATCTTCTGAAATATTACGAAACTTTCCTGTTGACTACTAAATGGATAAGCATTAACGAGACCCTCAAATTTCTAAATTTTGACTGAAAATTAATTTCTCAACTAAAATTCGAAAAATCTGGCATCGGCTCGAGTCAATGAAAATAGGAGCCGATGACTCTACTTGACCGCAAAAGCACAGTGCTGTACTGTACCGTGTAGTTAATTACAGCAGCACCGTCAGAAATTATACAAACAAACTGTACTTTGATTTCGTCACTCTACTGATAAAACCCCTAATTAACCATGGTTTATTTAAAGCTGACGCGTGTCACCATCTACGCGGTTCTTTCTTTCCCACCCACCTCCATCACCGCCTTATTTATTCAGCCCCCTCCTCCCCAATCCCTCAATTCTTATCATTTACAATTTTCTCTTCCTTTGCAATGTCGAACCCTGAAACTATTTGAACTAATTTGATTGATTCTTGTTTGTCAGAAAAAAATTGGGTTCGATTTGCTGATTATTTTTTGTTTCGGTAGTTTTAAAAATGGTTTTTTCTGAGAATTTATTGGCGATGGAACAACCATGGGGGACGTTCTGTCAAACGTTTGCTGATTCTTGGTATTGCGATGTCTTTTCTAAAGAAACAGAAGCCCTAACAAAAGTCTTGCACAATTCTTACGCAAATCCATCGATTGAGAATGATTCCAGTCATGAAATTTCGACGGATACGATTGAGTCTTTTCTCGTTAGTCCCGAATTGACGCCTGTGCAGACACCCACTGCGGCGAGAGGTTTAGGAAGTGGAGTTCCGGTTTCGAAACGCCTGATTGACGCGCCGACGGGGAAGATAACTAAGCGAAAGTCGCGTGCCTCGAAGCGGGCAGCGACGACGACGTTCATCACGGCAGATCCAGCGAATTTCCGACAGATGGTGCAGCAGGTGACGGGGGTGAGATTCGGCGGTTTGAAGGGTCAGTTTGCGGCGGCGCAATTGGTGAAGCCGGAGCCTCAAAGAGCTACGAGTCACATGCAGGGTGGTGGATGCTTGCCAACTCTTGACACCTCAGCTTTTTTCCTGGACCAAGTGGGGTCCACTTCATCTCTATCTGTTGAGCTACCGG
>CAIGRB010036880.1:0-12121 GCA_903798255.1 Fraxinus quadrangulata | reverse complement strand
TCTTCTTCCTCTTCTATTGATTCTACATCACATGGCACGACAAAAGCTGAGCCCTTCTCTCTAGGCCTGGCGCGATGCTGGCCCATTTGTTACCTCTAGTGAAATGTTGTGTGTTGAGTGCATCTACTAATTGTGGCTTGAGTTGACCAGAAAAGAAGGGAAAACCACGCAGTCTAATTCATGCATGCCTGTCATTTATGTTCTTTTAAACACCCATTGTTCCATGGTGGGGTTATGTGGCTACACTGACAATTGTGCACCCTATTTTATGATCCATTAACCTTTCTGCGTGGTCTTTTATAGTCCTACATTCTTTTGCTTTGCTTCTCTCATTTGGGAACTGTTATCATGCCTCGAAAGCAAATATATGACTCTAGATTGATTTTGTGATTTAGGAACGATATTTTCTGCTTTGAGCACTGTAGGTCTTTAACAAGTGTCAAAAAATTGGTAATTAATGTATCTAGGATTCTAGACAACAATGTATGAACTTCTGAATGTTGCAGAGGAGTCAACTGGAGTACTAAGGAAGGCTGAAAGTGAGTACAAGGGCCACCGCTCGTTACTGATGCGGACCCGAGACCTTCTCTCCACAATGCAACGTCAAGATGTTCTTGACAGGTATTAGGCATAAATGATTTCTATTATTAAATAATCTACCGCATCTATTGGCACATCTAAGGATGTTTATTTTTTTGGGCAGGTTGATAATTGTTGTTGGATTTCTTATTTTCTCGTTTGCCGTATTTTATGTTGTTTCAAAGCGCATTGGGATACTCAAGTTGCAAGAGTAAGATTATGGCTGCTGTGAAGGCTGGAATGGCAGGACAAGAAGGTATCGTCGTACCTATAGCTCTCCGAGATGGTATTCATGTTGCTCCAGTTCATGAGAATGTAGTTCCTCGTATGGATGTAACATTAGAACAACCTATGCACGACGAACTTTGAATCTCCAGTTTCATGCACCGTTAAGCACCTGAAACTTTAACATTCTAAGGTATTTTAGAGTTCTATTCTGCACATAGCGGCTGGTTTGTAGTACAGAGGGTATAAAGTTGTTTACAACATAGAGAATAGTGAACCGGTGATATCAAATTCAAATTATTCTACTTGTCAAAAAGTTTTAATTGATAGAGGGGATTAATTTATTTCTTCTAAATTATGCCTTGCTCACATGCATACCAGATATTCTTCAGTCCAAGGCCTAATACGTGAATAAATTTAATAAGTAGATGGGGACTAGATTCGAATCTAGAATCCTTACGTAATCTAAAACTATTTTGGATCTTCGCATAATAGTTTAAGATGTTGGAAAGGAGATAAATTTATTTATTTTAAATTTGTCTTCAACGTAAATTAACATGGAATTTTCATGGATGGCTGGGAAAATCCTCTAGATACCCTGGCCATAGTTTTGATGGATTATCAATGCATCAAAATCAAATATAACCGGTCGGTTTGACCCAAGGAACTGGCGTAGTTATATGTAAAAATCCACAAAATAAGACAGTCAAACACGAGAAGAAAAAAACTGGTCGATTCATCTGAAGGTTTATTTGTTTATTTTTAACATTTGCTTCTCATAACCCTTTTGATCACAAATAAAACATTTTCCCTTTTGTTTGTTGTGCACTAGTTTTCTTCCCTTTTGACATACCATCCTTTTTGTAGGGTTGCTTCCTCATGTTTCCTCCATTGCCACCAAAAGGTTTAGGATGAGAGGGACCGACCATCACAAGCAAGGCAACCCCATTTTCTGCCTTCAGAATAGATTCAGCACTTTGGAGTTTTTTCATTGATTCCGTCAGATACATGTTTATTTTGTGTAGATAATAATCAACTTTGAACTATAAGAACATTTTAGGGAGGTTCCAAAAATCATATCAACTTGAGTCTTGGAATCAATGTTAGCTCCTAAAACCTCAACAACGTTGAAGCGACCAATTATGGTTAACATGTGGGCCCTCACGGATGTGCCTATTTTCATCTGTGTGTTCATAAATGTCCCAAAGAAAGTTTGTCGAGTTTGATATCCAAACACGGAGACTTTCCATCATGTCAAAAGTAGTTTCTATATTCTGATATTTCTATTGCAACACATTTGACATGGATGCCAAAATATTGCAACGGACGATCTCTTCAAAATGACACTACTTTTCATAGGAAGTCTTATGAGATTCAGTGGAATCACTCGGAACAAATTTCAATCAGCATGAACTTTTGTTTTTTAGCAGTAAGAACAATGTTAAGATCCATTTTTTAGTTAACGTAGTTTTCTCCCACTAATTGATTTTTATAATGTATCACTGAAAATGGATTAAGAGGCATTTTCAATAAAACTAATGATTCGCGCATCAATAAAATGAATAATAATATTTGTATGATGCATGTACATGTATATATGCAAAACATAGATCCAAACTATATTTTTAAGAATTATACTATGTGTATTTAAAAGTACACATAGCATTGACATAAATGCTAAATGACACCCCGCCTCTGGGCCCAAGCGCTCCCCAATAGGGAGCCGCCATTTGGCTATTATGTGGCCCCCATTTGGCTATTATGTGAATCCTTATCCATAGCATTACCCTATTTTTAATCAAAGATATAAAATCCTCACAACCTTTAACATGCCCTTTTTAGAAGGTCAACGTAGTTGTTGGTTATGTTGGGACCCTCCCACTCATTTTATTGAGTTACGCATCTCATGCCACAATTAAAATAAAGATTGATTATTATTTGGCCTATGAATAATTTTGTCAAAATCTTCTATAGAAGTCCTTCAAAATGTTCATATATAAGCGTATTTATCTTTATTAATAATTTTAAAATATCCGAAATAGATGAAAATCTATAGGAAAATCACTCCATTATTTCATTTTAAAATATTTTATCCTTAGATCCAATTTTAGTTAATCAAAAATAAAATAGTCCTCATTTAGGGAGATCGATGTATTTTATATTGAACAAGTATGCATTTTTCAAATTGGATAACAAAGGATGTCGTGGATTTATACATGCTTATAAACCATCTCCCACTTATTATTGTAAACCGTTAGGTTTTCATTTAATAATTAATCGACCATATATAAATAATTACACTAGCACCAAATTATTAAATATAAATTTTCAACCACTTCTAATTAATTTAGAAAAAACTACATAATACCAATGCACATGATTTTATTTTACCGGGTGGGGTTTTATTTAATTTACATGACATGTAATAATATTCATTCATTAAGTAATAAAATCAATAAATAAATGAATTACAATCACTTATGGCCCATCTTAAGAATCTAAATTACAACAAGAATTAAAGTAGTCAATTGGCATGCATTCCGACCCAATTTTTTAATTTTCTTGTAGTGCAGTACATGAAATGTCCAAAATGTAGGCCAATTTAATTTTTAAGTTCAAATCTTTTAGATAGGAGCCCTTATCCCAAAAATTTAAATTAAACCGACTTCACGAACCCTAGTAACACCATCATGATACCATCTCCAACCACCCGTCATCATACCCAAAGGTACTGATGGTGGCAGTCCCAAAAAGGGTAGCCACATCCATCGTCGGAGTGGCGGCCACAGTCGTTGCAGCCAGAAGGGGCGGCAGTTGCAGGATGCAGTTGCAGCTGCCTCTGCCTCATGTGAGGCATTGCTGCTGCTTTCGACTGCTGATGCACTTCCTTCAACTTGGTGGTTCCTGCATGGTTTTTGTTTTTATTTATCCTATTTCGTTTTTCATCCCAAATTTTCAATAAACATCTCCAAATCACAAGTTTTTCATCCTAATGATACCAAGTTTTCCATGAAAAATAGCAACAAAGAAAAGTTTGGAGCCCAAATTTCATCCTCTAATACAAAAGTGTAGAAATTTTGAAAACGAATACAAAAAATCCTAGTGCCTTATGGCTTACATTTATCGAAAGATTTTGAAATAAATAAATAAAATTACAAGAATGGGAAGATGATATTCAAGAGCCAAAAATTATTATGTAAATATCTACTTTAAGCATAAAAGATAATAGACATATCAAATCAAATAACCAAACGCCACAACCATACTAAAAATACATATTATACTAAGATTTTAAAAACAACTCCTACTCAAGGATCTCCATAATCATTGACTTTGATATCATTTGTTGATTTTTCGATTTAATCACAAGAGGAAATTTGTTTCATTTTGAAGATTAAATGTGTGTTTGATGGATATTATTGAGGAAATAATATATTTTAAATAGTAATATGATAAGAAATATGTGGTTAAAAAGTAAGGAAAAGTTATTGATGTGATGAAAAATATTATTTTATTGAATGCCCCGTTTGGTACACATTTTGAGTAAAAGAATGAATTTTTTTGACGTGATAGATGGGGAATATGTGGTTAAAAAAGAAGGAAAATTTATTAATGTGATGGAAAATATTATTTTATTGAAGAATGAGTGGTTGAAAATAAATTTTGAAAGAATATATTTTTAGATAATATGTGTCAAATATGGGCCAAATCTAAATATATTATAAATCTTAGATCTCCTTTGAGGTTATGGGTTTTGTTTTTAAATCTTCATACATAAGGGTAAGATCATAACCTTAGAACAACTTTTAATGGCCTTCCATCTTCTAGACAAAGCTTCTGCCCTTAGATCTTCCATTTCGTTCTCTCTTTTTAGGTGCCTTCTTTTTGGGAAATGAGAGAATGTGACAAGCCTTGTTTGACAATCATTATTTTAAAACATTTTATTCTACACACTCATTTTTAACCATACATTCACACAATAAAATATTTTGCACATAAACTCAAATTTTTTTCTACTTTTTAACTAGATATTCTTTAGAAAATTATTATTCAAAACTTTATTTTTGCCAAATAATGAACATCAAATAGGGCCAACACTAATATCTTGAGAAATGTGCCCAGATCATATTTATAATACTCTATTAGTTTCATAAATCTTCGTTAGACTTTATTATAGTATGTTAATTAAGTCTCATACCTATATTAGAGCTAAGAGCGAGACCTAATTGGACTTTGAAGACCCAAGCTCCAATATATGTTTCTTATTCGATCAACTCTTGATCAATAAGACAGATCTATTAATCCTGACTTATTTTTCCAAAAAAAGTCAAAATTACATTCTCGAGTCGAATGATAATTATATAAGCAAATCATGATCCAATAAAAATATCCTCTGATTATTATTCCATAACTTAACCTCCGTTTGTTTGTCAATATATTGGAACTGACAAAATGATAATTTTGCCCTTCCAACATGTATAGCCCTCCGAGTCTTATTTTCATCAAGCTAATTTGTTTTGAACAAATAACATAAGAGTAACAATCCAATCCTCAAATTGTTGATCTCAAGTTCAAATACTTATAGAGAATACTTCAAAGTGACGATCGTCTCATCATAATGATTAATGAATTATTTTATTTTAAATTTATGATCTCTAACTATTTCAACCCGTTCTCAAAGTATCGAGATCAATCTCCCAATTAAGCCCCTGTTTGACAACCATTATTTGAAATTTCTTTTTTTTACGTACTCATTTTCAATAATAAATTTACATAATAAAATATTTTGCATGTAAACCCAAAACTTTTCCTTAATTTTTAACCACATATTCTCTTAAAAATCATTATTCAAAATATTGTTTTCCCCAAAAATTTCACTCATTGGTACCTCAAAGAATTTGAACTAGGAATCGAAGATATATTACTTGCTTAGAATTTAGGTGACTCATTTGATGATCAAATAAAGTTTCATTCTTAGCAGTTACAAAGAGTAGTATACGAGGTCGAGTTCAATGTACACCAAACACATCAATGTTCTTATTGCCAAGATCTAGACAAATCTCAATAAGAATAATGCAATCTCATCAACACAAAGCTTCCAACTTGTTGGATTTTGATACCAATAAATCTCGGACGATGATGTTAAAACGATATTGGGTAATTTATATCGATAACTTAGTTATGGCTTGATCCGAAAAGACTTTGGGGCTACTTGAAACAACTTAATTACGTTAATGTTGCTCGTGACCCAACACTTTTGGATGGCCTTGGAGTTGGATTTGTTGTTGATGTATATGTGAGTTTTGGCCCAATTGTTATTAGGTTTGTCTTTGGGTTTGGTTTGTTGGCCCAATTACTATATTCTTGGCCCAATATGGTGACCTAAATTGTTTGGCTTTATATCTATTTCTCCCTCCTTTTGACAGACACGTGTGTCTTCTACAATAGAAGGAGAGAGAAACTTGTGGAAGCAGTGTATGGAGGGTTCGAGAGATACAACATTTGCTTCAATTGATTTCTTCCTACCCTTTGTGATATTGCAGTCACCACCCTAATCCTTTGTGGGTTAGAAATTTGAGGCAACCAAGTGATAGTTGTGGATCGAGCCAAACTCAGTTCGCGTTCCTTTGATGAGTAAACTGAGCTCGAAATCAAGATTTCTCGAGGATTTTAGGGACATAACCTTATGTACTGATTGCGAACAATATAATTTTGATCACGTCACAAATTTTATCTCACTATATTCGAACCATCTAGTATACAGTTTGTGATATCTTGTATGACCATGTAACTTATTATTGCGAATAGTTGAATCATAATATTGTTCACAAAATACTAGGTATCAAACCAACATATATGACTGTTTCGTAGGTAAGAACAATGAGTTAAACACCACAGCCCAATGCATCAATCCTCCCATCGATAGGGTAGTAAGAATTGTGCGGTTCAAATTAGCCAACATATGGTGAACTAGAGCTTGGCATTGCTGGGTGAGTTTGAGGGACTGGGTTTCGATGACAAGCAACAGAAAGTAGAGGAGTAAGTCAACTGGATCGACTGCAGGGGCAAAATCATGAATAAATGAGCTTGTGTTGGTTATTTTGAAGGAATTCTTGAGACAATGATCGTGTGAATTGAAGCTAACCTGTTTGATGACTGTCCTCAGCGAGATTAGAAAATATCGATAGGTTTTTCACTTTACTCTTCAAAGCCATTAATAGGTAAGATGTGAAACTTAGAGACCACGCATTGGCCTATTTGGTGAGGATTTTGGCTTTCAAGAAAGTAGAGAAAGTTTATCAGCAACTTCTCAAGTATCCAAAGAAGTTTTTGGTTTTTAACTTTCTATTGAAAATGATTTAAACATTCTAAAGGAAATGAAAGAACCCCTTTCCTTTTTTGGACTTGATTGGACATTCTCGAGTAGTATTAGAAATTTAAGATTACGCGAAATTTATAATCTACAGCAAAAAAGCTGGTTTGTCTGAAATTTTATAGAGTTTCACAATTTGTTCCAAACATTTTTGGACTCAAGATTGAACCAGACTAATAGAAGCACAAAATATAACATGATCATTCTAGATGCCTTGAGAGACTAACAAGAGAGGAACCGAAAAAACAGAAAAAAGCAGAACAATCATAATCTCTAAATTGAAAACCTTCTTTGGTTCTCAATCATCCAGTGCTTAAGCAGATATTGAAAGTTCAATAGAAATTTATGGCTAAAGTATGCTGATTAACTAGCTCTGTTTATTGCATTCCCCGCCGGAAAATTTCCATGGAAATCGTCCAAGTTCCACAAGCCATCCCACATATTATCCTCGTTTGAGGTCTCTAGCATGGTTGCATAGCCATTAATCATCGAATGAAAGAAGGCCGACTCGTCATTAGTGTTCGGGTAAATTATTTCTTGTCTCATTTGAGGGAAATTTGGCAGTCCATTGTTGTTATCATTCTCATCAAGCAGTGAGATTATCTTCCTCATGTCCATTTCATCTTGTTGTTGCTGTTGCTGCAGCTGGTGTTGTTGTTGTAGCCGAAACTGTTGCCTCTTCAGAAGCCGGAGACGGGATTTTTCCGCGTTCTCCGAGGAGGGTTTTCCCTTTTTCTTGAAATGAGTCCTCCAGTAGTTCTTGATTTCATTATCAGTTCGTCCGGGCAGGCTTCTAGCAATCGTTGACCACCTGTGTTCATGAAATTAGTTAATAAAGGCTCCTCCTCTAGGGCAGCTCATGATAGGGCCCGAGCTAGCCGTAGAATTAATGAGAAGTAAAAAGCACGTTTAGGGCGGCAAATTAGTACCTGTTTCCCCATCTAGCATGTAGCTCAAGAATGATACTTTTTTCATGTGGGGTTATTTGTCCCCTCTTAAGGTCTGGCCTCAAGTAATTCACCCATCTTAATCTGCAGCTCTTTCCATTTCTTTTCAATCCTGTTCAAACGCCAATCAAAATCCATTAGAAGACAAGACATTCTTTTTTATTACAAGTTTGACACTTGTAATCTACTACATAAGTTTCGACCTGAAAATAATAAAGAGACTGCATGTTTGATACGCAGCTTAAAAAGCAAAAAATGATTTCTTTACTGTATTTTTTGGGAGCATCACCCTTGATACTGCTGAATTCTTTTGTAGAGAAGCAATGACAAACATGCGCTTTTAACTTCTTTCTATTTCTTAGATCAAACGTACACAACCCGCCTTAATAAATGTGCCAAAAGTGTGATAAATATAGGACTTGTAGTTACCTGCAAGCCTAGACACATTGTTCCACCTTCCTTCACCATGCAACTTGACATATTCAATGAGCAATCTGTCTTCTTCAGCAGTCCAAGGGCCCTTTTTCCACCCTTCTTCTATGGCTCCCCATCCCATATGCTGTGCCATAACTCCCCAAGACATAAAAGCAAAATACAATATTATTTGTTTTTCTTAGCAGAAACTAATATTAGGAAGGGTTTTGTCCTAAGAATTCCCTGACATAAAGTGTTGGTGTCTATTGCATATTTATACTTGCAATCTAACCTTAATTGCCCCATTACAACACTCAATTTATGTCACTATCAGCTAATCTATCAGTATCCTCTCATCACACAATTCAAAGATTAGTTCTAGATACTACTTAACTTGCAAGTTGCGGAAATACCCTTCTTCATTTCTTGGGTATATAATACACTAAACTTGTATGAAAAATACGAGAACAAATGTAGTAACTTCTGCAATCAGAATAACTAGATAAAACCCTTTTCCAGCTTCTCTCAAAATATATTGTGTTTCTGTGTATGTTACTGTTATTTTATTGAACCTGTATTTCTTCCGAAACTTCTAATTATTTTAGACTAGATAAAAAGATATTCTTCAAATATAAAAACATCAACTCAAACATGCAACTTAATAATAAACTATCGAATCGTCAAATATTTGTGTAGACACGACAAATTGAATAAAGATACCGTACTTCTAAGTAAATTTCGAACTATATCTTTTGCCTTATAATGTCGTGAACAATCTACTACGGAGATGTGGATAATATTGTCTACTTATGTACACACACTATAATCAAACTGAACAAAATAAGCAACAATATCCCAATATACTCGTCTAGTTTCGTCGAAAGATTAACATAGAACATGTTCAAAAAATCCAAACCAAAACAAGGGCAATCAAGGAATGGAAAATTTTGTCAAGAAATTTGGTGACATGTACTTATTTGGCTAGGGCCACGTATAACATAGGGGTTTATGCATCTAGACCAAAAGCCTTTAAAGCACTCTCTTATTATATGCCATTACACTTAAATATTAAGTGGGTGGCTAATTATTTAAGCTTGAAAGCCACCACAAAGCCAATGGTTAATTAACGTGTGTTTGATTTGCTTACTTCTTAAGGAGATAATTTGACCATAATCACCATTCTCTTTAATAAAATATAATTAATTAGATGCCTTTTTTGGTCTATTGAGGCATTTAATAATTGGAATAAGCATTTTCTTAATACGTCATTAAGGGACAGGTGGTATGGTAACCTTCACGAGAGTGGGTTTGATCGGAAAGTGTGATAAATTTTTCATCGTTCTTTATTTGGAATATATTTTTATCAGTATAATGAAAATTGGAATAATCGATGTAAATCATTGATCATATCCATTGGTAATTCTAGATTATCGATGGAAAGAAAAAATGGTTATTGAAGTTATATTTTGTTTGTAATGTATTAGAGATACCACTAATTATCAACAAGTAACACGTGCTTTTTCATTCTATGAATTTTATTTCAATAGAATCTTGACGATTCAAAACAATTTCAATCTGGTCAACCTGACCCTAATCGGATGACAATCGAACTCCTCTACTCTCAAATTTTGCTAGCCGCATGGTGGGAAGAAGAGGGGTGCAATGAAGAGAAGAGAGGGTGACAATGTGAAAAAAAAGTAAAAGATTAATCAATGGGACGACTTATTAGGAAGATGAAGAAGATGTCAGAACGAGAGAGCATGGACAAGTCAAAGATGGAAGATAGATCACAAGATATCTCGAGAAGGAAGGAAAGAAAGAAAGATTATCATTTTTTATCAAACACGACGTTTGTTAAATGAAATTTATGTTCGAGATATTTTTGGTTAGGCCCGGCTAGATTCCGTGTTATGTATGTACGGATGGAGAGAATTTTTTATCTGTAGTGTTGGGGACACTTTGCAAGTGAAATTTGGTGCTTAAACACGTATCAAAAAGCCCTTGTTAAAAAAAAAAAATGTGAAAGATTTACATCCGGCTTCTGTTTTTGCACCTTTTGAAATTCTTTATAAAATTTATTTTTTTATTGCAAGTTTTTCCCTCGAATAATTTGAAATATACGAACCACTTAACCTAACTTTTTGAAGATTAAATTATATAAATATCAAACAAAAGATTTCAATTCAAAACATTTGTGCACTTGTTTAGTGTGGTAAATTTGAAAGATTTAATATCTATTTCTATTTTAAAAGATTCAATTGTTAAAAAAAAAATAAGAATTTATTTATTTGTAGTTGTATGTTCATGATACTCGTCGTTTTTGGACTCGAACTTGATTGATCTATTCATTATTAAGATGAAGTTTGAGTGAAATTAAGTGGATGTCAGAATTAATTGATGTTGAACACTCCGTGCTCAACCCATCGATTAGATTCATTTTTATTAGAGAAGCGTTTATTTATTTATTTATTTTCACTCATTTAAAAATACAAATTATTAGAGAAGTTTTTTGTTTATATTTATATTTTAACACCTTTTCATAAACATATGAATTTCAATATTTCTTCAAAGACTTGATCCATAAATATAACGTTAAATAGTTTACCGTAAAACTTCAAGATCTTTGTATGTTCCAATTCCATGCTACATAATCCTCATATCTGAAAAATTAAATTGAAACCAAAAATAAATTTACTTATCCCCTTGATGCACGGTAAAAATGTACTTTTTTTTAGTGATGTGATGGTGAATATGTAATTGAAAAAGATGAAAAATTTATTGATGCGATGAAAAATATTATTTTATCGAAGAACGTGTGGTTGAAAATGAATAAAAAAAATAAGAACGAATATTAGAATGTTGCTCAAACATGGGCTTATTCGTATTTATATCTTCAACGCTATTTACCACAAAAATGCGACACGTAAACTTATCTTATTTTTAAAATTTAAGTGTCAATTCAAGGATAAGAAGTTTAAAGAAGTGGGGGGCATCAAAATTAATTAACTAATTAAACTTCATAATCACTTTTTCTTTAGATGAACTCAAGGAATGTTGAGACATCCTAATGAGTTTCTAGAAGCATTTTTCTTCTATAATTTGATATTATCTGTTGGATTTGCAGAATCTTAGTATTATGGGAGTCTTAATTTAATTATTTCTTTTATAATTTTGTATTTTTTTAATTTATATTTCAATATATAATATCTGATCTTTGCAATGTTGTCTCCCATTAATTGAGTAGTCCAAGTTAGCTGTACCATAACATTACGGAAAGGTCAGATCAAATCAAATGAGATTGCTAATTATACCTATTATAATCAGAAGGAAATGTTTGAAAAGACTTGCTTTAAGAAAGTTTGGGGCCCCGAATCCTGGTACGGCAAAGAGAAATCATAGTACATGAAAATTTTGATGACATTACGTACTTCCTGGTCAATTTAGATATCGACGAGACGAGAGTGTGTTTGATTGATACGAAAAATATAGTTTAAATAAAAAATATTTTTCTTGTTCAGAGAAAAATAAAAATCCACTCTCCATAAAGAAAATATTTTTCTTAAAAATAAAGAAAATTAAGCAT
>CAIGRB010036870.1:11354-21970 GCA_903798255.1 Fraxinus quadrangulata | reverse complement strand
GACTACGGTTTTTACTTTGGATTTTGGAATTTTATGCTATCACCTTAAATTTCATGTATATTTCGTATACAGTTATTGTGATGCTCATCTATACGAACGCATGAAATTATCATTCAAACCTGTAATATTTTGCACATGTGACACTGACTTTTTCTAGTGAGTCGACTTCATCTCCCCCAGGAAATTACCTCGAGGTCTTTCCTTTGTGGACTAAGAACTGATCTTTTTCTCCCACCATCAAATATCTTTGCAGTTTTCCTCAGTGGCTACCAAATTATCTGACTAGTAAACAAGTTCATAAATTTAGCAAAAGAAATATGAAACTAAAGAAATAAAGAACAAAGAAATTAATCTTGACAAAGGTGGAACAAGAAGCAAACTAATACCTCTTCATAAATATCAGCTTTGAGGGCCATCTAAGTTCTTTTCAATTGAAGTCGCAGGCTCAACACACGTTGTGTGTTTTGCTTCAGACATTTCGACTTCATATGCACTAGTATTAGAGACAGTTCCATTCTCCGTGCTAAGATTTTTCAGTTTTTCTAGGCGAACAGCACGAAGCTCATATCTGACCATTAGCATGATAATAACTAATATTAACACGCAGCTCAATATTTAATCAATAGCAGCAAGGAAATAAATATTTTTGTAATCATATAAATTATGCTAAAATGTGGGGATTTACAATTTTAAAATAAACAAACGTTACTGGCATTGCTCCTAGATTTCCTATTAATTTTTATGAAATGAACAAAACTTCAAAATATTCTTAAGCATCTTTCTCCAAACATAGGAACAATGTCGTAATTTTATCAACAAGTTCATTTATAGTTTTTTGTTACATTTATGTCATTCTTTTCATCATTGACACCATCTCTTGCTTAGTTCTATTGAATTCCAATTATAGGTAGTGCAAGAAGGAGCTCCATTCGATATAAACTTCAGTTTTACTTTGTGAGATTTCTCTAATTCAATTAATGATAATTAGTACGAACATATATGCACATAATAAAATCAATAGATGTACTAAATTTCAAATTCCAATATTTTAGTAGTTGAGTACCATAAGAATTCATCTGAGAATTAATTATTTGGGCTGTGAAATACACCTGTTTCATGGGAAAGGAAATATGTTTCTTTCGAAAATAGGCATATCTTGACAAGTCAACAATCTGAATCCAATAACTGGAGGCTCAGACTGCATCCAAGGATGGGTGAAGCAATCAGCAACTCCAAGGTTTAATCACATTATCTTAGTTTTCAATCTAAGAGTCAGAGGAGAAAAGGTTATATGATGCATATCATTTATAATCTTTTATCTAATTAACTGTTCAACGGACATATATGAGACATCTTTAAACTGGCAGTCCCAATAGATTTTCCTAGGACATCAGATAAATATACTAAGAGTTATATAAAATGCCAGACGAAATACTAGCAGTATGGCAGAGTATCCTTTTACCAAAATATTTGCGGCATTAGTTACAAGTAGTTCCATCTGTTTTTTGAACAGATCCATTCCTAAACAGTCCAACTCTTAACTTCGCTAGAATATTAAATGCTATCAAAGACCTAAAGGGAAATAATTTCCATTCCCCCAAGAGTCTGCACCACTCCACAGTGAAGTAAATGAGGGGTTTGAATGGGAAACAATGCTCAGAATTGCAGCTTGATAAAACAATATACAAAATATAGATGCAAAGTCAGAGAACTAACTCAATTATGTAACTCCTAGCAAGTGAAAAATATATTGTCCAAAACTCTCTCTCCTTCAAATAGCGAGGGCATAATCTGAACCGTAGTTGTGACAGTTCCTGGAAGAGCAGATCAAGAATGACTTATTAAGACAGAAAAATAATATACTTGACATCAATATATTCAAACCAACCATGAATAGAAAATATAAGCCTTGACAATCAAGCTAGCATAAACAACAAAATATTTAGCCCTATAAGGGCAACAATATGTTGAGAGTAAATCTTATATATTTTGGAAAATTTGCACTATAAAATCACACCTACACTATTTTAACTTCAACTAGAGGACCCTGAAAAAGTTATAATACTTTAGGTTAGATCCCTCTTATCTTTAAATTCATCGGAGCTCTCTCTCTCTCACGCGCGCACGCACAAGATGACACGAGAAAGGACCGTTGTGTACTAGGAATTAATGAAGCTAGTGAGAAAAGAATAATAAAAAAACTATGGAATATCTTGATTTCTAGAAACTTCCAGTTGCATCAGCAACAAATGCACGAATCGCGATTTGATATGTGACATTTTCTGCGTAACATTGCTGCAAGTGTTCATATTCAACTGTCCTAAAAAATATGTTCTTTAGTAGCAGAAATTATCACAGATTGGATCTGGTTATTTATCTCTGAGATTATTGTATCAATTGAAAATTCATAAACATATACTCAAAACATTACTCAATATTAAAGAATTCAAAACCACATTATGTCACAAGAGTAATGTTAAGCAGTTAATTCCAACTAAATTCCAGTAACATCTCTTCTTCTTTTTTTTCCCGAATCTACATGAATTGGAAAACATCAACAAAATCTTTTGTTATGAAAAATCAGAAAGAGAAAACAAACCTTGACTTTGGAGAGAACAAGAATAGCATGTTTTTCCTGCCAATCAGAGAGATCCTTCCGTACATTTCCACCCCCATCAGCCCCTCCATCTGAACAACCATAAAACCAGTAATTGCACACATTAAACACCCACGCATACATATCTATGCAAAAAATCAGTACGTATACATGTATAAACACGAATCGAATACCAGGAAGAGCGAAATTCTTGAAGGTTTCAATAGATAAAGATTTGACGAATTCTATCAATTGATCAGTGATTCCATACAATTGCGACTCTTCTTCTTTGATTAGTTCTTGGGAATTATGGGTGTTGGCGGAGGGCAAAGAGGTATTTTTGAGCTTCGAAATGCTCCGTCGAAACCACGAGTATGCATCCATGGCCTTCTTCTCTACTGCGTCGGTACAACTGCTGTATTTCTTTTTTGGTGTTTTGGATTAGCTCAAAATTTGCAGAGAGAGAGAGAGAGTAAATTGATTTTGAAAAATATACACAAAATAACTCTTGAAAAGTTTCAACTATTGTAACTTTTTCCATAAAAGAAAAATTAACCGAAATAATAATCGTTGTAATTTTCATATCGTGTTTTTCTATAAATTATGAAAAAATCGATTCTTTTTCTTTCTAAAATTCAGTATCTAGCCTAATTTCCTTCTTTAAATATTTGATCATAGAATTATTATTATTATTATTTTTTTCTTTTTGTTAATGTTGCTTACAAAGTGAGTCGAACCAATCTGCCTTGTGATCCAAAGCTTATCAAGTCTAGTTGACAAATTCATCGATTTTATTTTTCCTTGTATTCAAACATTCAAACTCGATATAATTACAAATCGTCACTAACAAAATAGATTTTTGAAAAAGACTTAAAAGAGAGAGACCGACAAATACGAAGGCACAATCAATATTATAAATTAGTAAAAGCAAAGATAACGGGATTAATCGTATCTTGTCATTCCATAAAATCTCATCCCCTCAATCCTTGTTGAGAATAACCAAAAATAATGATTATTCTCCATCAAGATTTTGGACTACTAGGTAGATACCATGGAGAAATATTTTGTAACTGTATTTCATTGTCTAACTTAAAATTTTTTTTTTCTTTGTATAGATATTGTCTATCTATTTTATCAAATACTTGATATTGCTATGAAAGTACATATCGAAACTAAACGAGAGAGAATCAGTATTTAATGTGCTTTTTCAATTTGTGTTCAATGTGAAGTAAATGAAAAACATTAATTGCGGCGATATTCTAACAATCAATCGAATAGAAAAATAAAGAAAGTCGACCTTAAATTTATCGAATCCATTTACCCTATAAATAAGAATGAAAGTCTCATCATGCTAACTATTTGACAATATAAAGTTAACCCCAACTCATAATGCAAACAAGATTTTAATCAGAACTTGCAATGAAGCCAAATTATGAAACAAAACCACATTAATATTCCAGGAGAAGAGAAGATAACAACAAATGTTGAAGAATCCCAGAAAAGAAGAAACATAACAACAAATGTTGAAGAATCAAACTAACCCCAAAATTAAAGAAAGCTTGGCGTACGATAACAAGGGGTTTTCAAAATCGAATAAACTTATTGCATTCGGCAGAGAAACTCGACGTTAAGCTGATGATTTGGTATATAATCGGATGCCAACAGCGACTCCCAAGATAAACAGAGGAACTAAGAATTGGAGGAGCTTGACAATGAACTCTGATGTTTTGTCCTGGTTGTAATGAGGCTGCTTGGGAGGAGTGTACTTGGACTTACTCGGAATGGTTGACGAATCTATATCGCCCACGTAAAGTTCTTCCATCTGAACCCTTGCACTGCTGCTGTGGCCAACGTCCTCAAAATCATCGGTTGCATCCTTTCCTGCCAAGAAAAAAACATCAAAATTATCCATCAAATCCACAAGACAATGAACTTTTGGCTAAGCTTACAATACTTAATAAGTTACTTCTTTGAAAGTAACTCTTGCCTTAATGTCAAAATAAATAGCTATTCGTTTCCAACTTTTACCAATAATTTTTTAGCATAGCTAAACATGCTCGTTGATGTAGACAAAAATCGAAAATATCACATGGTATTATTACCTGTGGCAGACAACAAAACTTCATCACCCCCAGGATGGTCTTCCAAGAACTTTGTCACGTCATAAACCTATTCAAAGTATTACAAACATTTCTAACACACCTGAGAAAACACAATAAAATACAGCACAAAAAACATGGTAGATTTAGATAGTAAGATCACACCCTTAAATGAAGCTATAATATCTTGTTATTAGTAACCAGAACTTTTTAAATCTAACTGCTACGTGATCAGGTGCTTCCATGTGTTATATTCAGGTTATGCTCATCTACCATACAGATATATAACGGAAATATCTAAAATCTAAATGAGCAGATGACATACGCTGTCTCAAGATTAAGTATCAGCCAAATGCAACTAGAATTTATTAGTATAGGATTAAGGAGTTAATCTTATGGACTTATGGTGATTTTACTGTGACAGATGTAGTAGTAAAGAGCAGAAATTTCATTCAAGATTCCTCATTCTAACACAGTGAACAAAGAATTAAGCTGAGAACACCACAGACAAAGAAGATAGATTCACTCACTCAAGTTGGTTTCACTCACTCGATTTGGCTCAATAACAGTCAGCTGTTCCATGAGAACAACTAAAAGTGCCAAACTTTGAGTAGTTAACATTAGAAGGAGAAGTTTTGGATAAGACTCGCCATTATTGCTCTAACTTCTAAATACAATCGTGCTACTTGTATAATCTTTTTTTACAATTTTGGTTGACAATTCACGCTTGACAACATTACATAAATTCAGTTCAAAAACTGTTTTTTTAAAATCAATGGTCCAGATTTTGACATCAACAACAATTGTACAAATAGGTTAATTCTTCTAAATAACAGATCAACAATAATGGAATTTCATCTAATTACGCGATACCAGGTGGCTATTTCCAACATATCACATCCTGAGAATCCCACGTGGAGTTTTGCGGGTGTTGAGGGGCAAGAAATTTATAATACAAGCAAAACGTTCGGGTATATAATCCCTTCAAGGCATCAATGCAATGAATTCTTGTTCTTAACCAAGTCCAATTTTCGGCGAATCTAAACAACTAAACTACTGATTTTCTAATAGATAATTTAGACAACATTACATTATTATTTCATCACATTCAGATTCAAACTACAGTGAGTTGTGTCCATAAATGGTTAAATAAAAAATAGTGAATTTTCCAAAGAGCATGAGAATTGAACATTGTACAAGTACAGAGTGTAAGTCAAAATTAAAATTAATTTGCACAAAAGATACAATGATATTATTCATAATAATCATAATACCAAACATTGTACAAGTACAGAGTGTAAGTCAAAATTAAAATTAATTTGCACAAAAGATACAATGATATTATTCATAATAATCATAATACCAAACCAATTAAAAACAAAACTCTACATCAAGAACTGGTCAACATTGAATCTTGATAGATCTAGCTATGAAAATTCAAAACAAAATCCAACCCATTAAAGTATTTATAAAAAGATATAAACTTCTCATTAAAAATCATAATAATTTCTTTACCTTGCCATCAATGACAAGCCAACAGTCCTTAGGAGTGTTGTGCTCAGCAACCTCAGCCAAAGTAAAAACTTTTCCCATTCCTAACAAGATGGTCTTGATGGGTAAGTTTGGGCAGAAATTATAGAGCAAATAAGAGTGTGGAGGGGCGTATATTGATGGGGGTTGGTGAGGCAGATTTAAATTGGATTTGTGGTTGGTGGGAGAGGAAAAGAGGGGCTGTCAAATGTAGGTATCAACCAACAATTGCAGTTGTTGGCGATGCTATTTATACTGTCTTTTGTTCAAGATTTTGTCTCCATGTCCCTATATTCTTGTATAACTTCTCGTCTCCCCCAAAGGATCTTGAAGTGTTCTTGATTTCCTAAGTTCTTATTTTGGTTTTATCTAAGAAGATTAGCTGTTATTTTCTAATAATAAGAGCAATAGAAGGGATACGTGTTATTGTCTTAAATCTTGAGCACTGTTATATCTTGATAAATCTTGAGCAATCATGAGATACATGTTATGCATGGACAAATATATATTTGTGTTACTTTTTAATTACTTGTTCTTTAAAATCGAGAGCTGATTGATAAATATATGGATTTTCTTAAAACAAATGTGGGGACAGAGCTGGACCTGAGGTGAGGCTCAAGAGGCCGTCGCCTAAGACCCAGCTAGGTAGGGAGCTCAATTTTGTTTTTCGTTTTTTTTTTTAAATCCATGTTTTAGCCCAAATTAAAGAATAAAGCCTCAAATGCGTATTGTATTCTTCTCAATTCTGATTCTCTCTGGCCGAAAACCTAGAAAAACACTTCATTGTTGAGAATTGAAACATTCTTCATGCAATCTCTCTCTCAAAAAAAAAAAANAAAAATTGGTACAATTTCTAATTTCTGTCAAATTCCAATAACCATGTTTCATATTTTGAATTTTTATTTGTTCATTGCATAACTCAAGCTGTAAAAACATATGCATTCACAAATCAGCATGTAATATCGCAAGAATCAGGTGAACTTTTATTTATAACCATTGTATTTTATATTTCTACGGAAAAATTGACCAATTACTCCATGTATTTCGAGGGCTTTGCAAAGAAATTCATATGATGGTGAAACGCAGTAATGGCTTATCGTTGTGATTTTTCTAGTTTCATGAAATCGAGTTCCATTATGAACAATTTAAACATGATGAGAATGGATTGGCCACGTTATTCATTGAAAAAGAAATTGTTGAACAACTCGAGTATTCAATATTGATTGATATTTTTGTTTTTAAAACTGTAAGGCGAGTTTATTTAAGTGATCATTTGGAACATTTTGGTATTTTCATTTTATTGTAATGTTTCGAGTATTTCATTCTATTTATCGTTTTTTGTTGATTTTAAGTTAACAAATTTAGTTCCATAAAACTCTTATAAATAAAAAAATTGATTGCTCGCTACAATTTAGAAGCTCAAATTTTGAAAGTTCGTCTTGGGCCCCGCGAAACACATATACGGCCTTGTGTGGGGACAATATATTTTTAGCCCATGTTTGATCTACATTCTTAAAAAAATTCATTCTTTCAAAGTTCATTTTCAACCACATATTTTTTAATAAAATAATATTAAATGCAAATTCAAAAATTTTCATTATTTTTTAACTACATATTTTTATCACATCACATCACATCACATCATAAAATGTATTTTTTTTTCTCAATAATGTGCATCAAACACCCTTGTAAGTCTCCTAAAACTGCATATTACTTGCATTTATGAACACACGGTTCTTTCCTAGCCTTTGCTCCTTCATTTTCTCATGTTGTGGGGACCATATTGAAAAAAAAAAAAAAGAAAAAAAAATGAGGTCCCCATTTTATTTTTATTTTTGAAATTAATGGTGTCTTCATTTGAAACCGAAAAGTTGTAACCTTATAAAAAATGAAATAAAATGTACCATGATTTTCTCGTGGGAACATGTCTGGACAAAGTGAACCTACTAGAATAAGATACAAATTTGTGGCCCAAAATAAATTTCTCGTTATGGTCTCTGTATGAGCTCTAATTTTTGATAATATATTTTATAAAATTTGATTTTTTTAAGAATGTGTGATTAAAAAGTATAGAAATATTTTAAATTTACGTGTCAAATTATTTTATCGAAAGAATGTAAAGTGAATTTTAAGAAAAACGAATTTTAAAAAATGAGGCCCGTAGTTCTTTAGTAGCTAAGTGAACATTCAAAATGCAAATAGTCACAAAAAAATATCATACTTTTAGGTACGAGAGAACGACCTTTGTCCAAAATTCATAATTCCCATTTGAAAATAGGATCTCTATTCCCTCTTTTGGAACTTTTCGTAACATACCCCCAAGAACCGAATAACAATGTATAGGATCCACGTGGCAAATATAATAACAAATTTGAAACCAAAAATATTAAATTAATAGGTATATTTTGATTTTGGATTATCATAATTCCTTTTTCAGTTTTCACCTTGTACAATAGTTCAGAAAGCCGATCGAGAGCAAAGCCTCTTCTTCTGTCTTTCCAACCTTGAGAATCAAGCACCAACAAGGAATTGAGCACGCAGATAAATTTTTTTCAATTCAAGGGAAGTTAGTACTTAATTAGTCGTAGAAGTTCATATGAAATGACTGATAAGTATTTAAATGTAAATATGCTATTTAATTGAAAGAATTGGTTGAGCTAGATCCATACATCATATGCTAGAATGCAAATGCCAAATGTAGGTGCTTGTATGCCATAATATGCAATGAGAATCGAAGTTTCCGATTTGAACTTGTAAAGGATATTATACCATTCAGAATTGATTTTACTAAATTTGTTATAATTATATAATATTATAACCCTTATTGTTGTATATTTTAAAGCATAATATTTATTGACATGAAATTCTAAAGCGCTTGTTAAACCACCTAATTTATGAGAATAAATCAATTCACATAATTCACAAATACATTTTCATTTTTTTTCTCTATGCATTCTCAAGAAATTGCTCGAGTTTTAGCAAAGCAGCTCTTTGAGGTCGAGTTGATTGGTTGGAAAGCCTGATGGAGTGTATGATAGACATTGGTACCGAATTTAAAGGATTAGTACCCCCACACAAAACAAGATAACAATAGTTATTTGGTAAATCATGACCAATATAAGGTATATAAGTAGTGATTTCATATGTAGAGGTTAATCGTACTTTGATAACTTTACGTAATGGAGAGTTTTGATGTTTTTGGGGTGATAGTGAAAAAGTTGACAGACAGTTCACTCTTTCTGTCACTTTACATAAACGAACATGAAATATGAAAATAAACTTCATGTCCAAGCCCTAGTTGTGGTAGTAAGTTCAAGTTTAATAATTAGCCACTTTCTAAACATATTGTGTTAGGTGAAGTTTGTGAATCCAAATTAAAGTAAGCTGGAGGGAATCAAATCCATTTGATAACGGCCCAAAATTGGAGATGTTAAGTGGGCCAGGTTAGCTTGTAGCCTATCCGATGGAATGTTTGTTCATTGGAAAATTGACACAAAAAGCACCAAAATGGGACACCTTACGAAATGTAGTATTTGTTTGTAAACTTTCAGCCATCCTTTCATGGGTTTCATTAATCCTAATACGATAGTACGATTCTTACCCTTTTCAAATGGACTAACACAAATTGTGGATGTGCAAGTTGAGTATGAAATTCGTACTCGATTCAATCTCCAATCAGGTCGACTCCTAATAAAAATCACATTTTTGTGATTTTTTTCGAATATGGTCGAGAAAGGCTCATTTATATGTTATTATTTGTTTTTTGACCATTTACTTTCGTTTTATATTATAATTTTCAAAATATATTAACTTTTGCTCTTTTTTTAAAAAACTAAAATCGATATAAGAAATTCTTATATATTTCTTTTTTTTTTCGTTTCAAATTTTCGTTTTTGATTAAGAAATGATGCTATAGAAAAATGAATAATACTACTTATACATAATGAAGTTATATAATGATTTACTGTTTATATATAGATGAAGTGTCAAAAAGAGAGTAAAATTTTTTTTTTATTGAAGAATTCCTGACCCATTCATTTCTCTCTACATCATGTATATGTAAACCATTATGGAAACCTACATGTAGCACAATCATTGAAAAATTGAATAGAGCGTAATGTATTTTTGAGCCCAAATTTTTGCTACTTTGATGTTTTTATGATTTTTGTGAGTTTTAAATATTTTTAAAAATTGACTAAAAACACTTTGTTTACTAAAATGTTGCAATTATTTAAGGTAAGTCCGTTGATAATTATTAAAAATTTACAATGTTTTAGTTGTTCAAATCAAGCACCTATTTTATGGCCCTTTACTTTACTTTATTTCTATATACATTTTCAATCACACGTTCACGTAATAAAGTATTGATAAACAAATTTATAAGTTGTGAT
>CAIGRB010036863.1:34417-46530 GCA_903798255.1 Fraxinus quadrangulata | reverse complement strand
TGTGGAAAAACATGATTCTCCCAATCATCAGAGGGCATAATCTGGAGGGCTATATTCTTGGGACAAAGGTGTGTCCTCAAGAGTTTACTTGTACTCAAATTACTGGTGAAGCTGGAACTAGTGTCAAAATGGTGAAGAACCCAGAATTCTTCCTATGAATGTCAACAGATCAGCTATTGATGGGATGGCTTTACTCTTCCATGACTTCAGACATAGTAATGAAAGTTATGGGTATAGCCAACTCGCATGAACTATGGACCACCATTAAAGAAAGCTATGGAGTCCAAAACAGATCAAGGATAATCTTTCTTATTGTTGAACTTCAGAAATGTAGGAAATGAAATTCAAGCATAGACCAGTACCTGAACAAAGTGAAACAACTCTCTGATAATCTAGAAATTGCTGGTAAAACCATCACTCATACAGATCTAATCACCCAAGTATTAGTTAAACTAGATGACGACTATACGCCAATTGTTGTTTAACTGAACATCAGGGATCATATCTCTTGGGGAGAACTTCAATCAACATTGATGACCTATGAAAGTAGATTGGAACACCGCAATTCAATTAGGAATGAAATGGCAGGATTGAAGCTTGACCAAACCTCAGCAAACATCACTCAGAGATCAGGTTTTGGTCACAATCACTTCATATCCAACAGGCCAAATATTGGAAGAAGATTCACAAATTACAGAAGTGGAAGAAGAGGTAGAAGCAGAGGAGCAAACTCTTTCGGAGGAGATAGACTAGTTTGCCAATATGTGGAAAACTTGGACACAGGCAAACATCTGCAACTTTAGATATGATGAAAAGTATTCTGGCACTTCACCAAATTAGATGATCAACCACCTGCAGCACTCATAGCCACTCATCACATAGTGACCCAACATGGTTCGTAGATACAGGTGCCAGCAATCATATTACATCTGAAAAAGGAAACATTGCCTCAGCAATTGAATACACTGGTAAGGAGAAAGTTACAGTGGGAAATGGAAGTAAGTTGAACATTGCACATTTTGGAACCACACATGTTTCTATTCTAAATAATAAAACACTAGCATTGAACAAATTACTACATATCCCTGAAATAAAGAAGAATCTCATTAGTGAATCACAACTCACTTCAGACAACAATGTTTTCATGGAATTTCACACTTCTTGTTGTTTTGTTAAAGATCTTTCAATGAAGGACGTGTTGCTACAAGGGAGACTTAAGGATGGGCTGTATTAAATGGACTTCCCTTTTCAAAACATTAGGTAACCTCATCATCAGTCAAGCTTTTCAAACAAATTCCATCGCAACATCTCCCATGCTCCTATCAATCAAGAGTCTTTAATCAATTCTAGTCAAGAGTCCTCTGTTAGTTTTCTTGTCAATTCGAGTCAAGAGTCCTTGAGTGTTGATATATGTCACAAAAGACTTGGTCACCCATCTAGCCAAGTGATGAACCAAGTGTTGAGGTCTGTAACTTGAAAATTGAAGAAAATGCCATCAAATCCTTCTACAATGCATGTCAACTTGGCAAGTCTCATCTGTTGCCATTCTCTCTATCCTCATCGCATGCTAAAACACCTCTAGAACTAGTATATACTGACATATGGGGACCTGCACCAGTATTGTCAACCTCAGGATTCAAATACTACATTACCTTCTTAGATGATTATAGCAGGTTCACCTGGATTTACCCTTTGAAACTGAAATCAGAAGCACTAAAGATATTCAGCCAGTTTAAAAAACTTTTTGTGAACAAACTAAACCACAAAATAAAGGCTTTGCAGGCTGATTGGGGGTAGAGAAAATAGAAATTTCGCAAACTTCTTAACACAAGATAGAATAGAATTTAGACATCCATACCCCTATACCTCAGTACAAAATGGCAGAATAGAGAGAAAGCATAGACATATATAACTAAGACAGACTTAACATTGTTGGCTCAGGCTCAGCTATCTTTAAAATACTGGTGAGATTTATTTCATATTGCCACATACCTCATAAATAGACTGCCAACACCTACCTTCAAATTGCAATCTCTCTTTCAAACCTTGTACAAAAGAGAACCTAACTATAGAGCACTAAAAACCTTTGGATATGCCTGCTACCCTTGCTTGATGATGCAGGAGGGTTAGAGTCAAATACTGAGTTATTAGATAATACGTTAATGGCTCTAAAGTATCACGAGTTGGAGGATCGGCGTAAGGATGGCAAGTGATCAGGTAATTTTGGTGATTGTGATGTGTTTCGGTAATTTGGCCATAACTTTGGCTACGGTTATCAGAATCGCGATTATGACCACAATCTGAAAAACTTGTTTCGGTGCGAATGTCGTGGTCACCAAAATTCGCTCGGTATGTGTGATTTTCGACATCAAATTTCACTGTTTTCCCTTTCGAATTACTAATTTAAGATAAATTTTGCTATTTTTGGTAATATTTCTATTATATATTTGGAGATTATTAGATTCTGAGTTACCAGTAGAGGTGCAGCAACTACTAGCAGAATTCGTTGACCTTATGCCCGAGGACCTCCCCCTTGGATTACCGCCTATGAGGGATATTCAACATCAGATTGATCTTATTCTAGGATCGAGCTTGCCTAATCACCCAGCATACTGTCTCAGTCCCAAGGAGGCTAAAGAATTACATCGACAAGTGGTGGAACTATTGGAGAGGGGTTATATTCGCGAAAGTATGAGCCCTTGTACAGTCCCTGCATTACTTGTGCCAAAGAAAGATGGTTCATGACGTATGTGTGTTGACAGTCGAGCAATAAATAAAATTACTGTGAAGTACAGGTTTCCAATTTCCCGGCTAGATGATATGTTGGATCAAATATCTGGTTCTACAATTTTCTTAAAGATTGACCTGAAAAGTGGATATCACCATATCAGAATATGGCCTGGAGACGAGTGGAAGACAGCTTTTAAAATGCAACATGGTTTATATGAGTGGATGGTTATGCCTTTTGGGCTATCCAATGCTCCCGGTACGTTCATGAGATTTATGCACCAAGTCTTGCGACCTTTTATGGGAAAATTTGTCATGGTTTACTTCAACGATATCCTCATTTGAGATGTTGAGAAGGGAGTGCTTATTTGTCAGCTAGAAGAAGTGTTCATTTTTTACTACTTCTGTAACTTTTTTTGATTTTATTGTGTCTACTGATGATGTTCATGCAGATCAGTCAAAAATAGACGTAGTCTTAGAATGGCCTAAACCCAAAAATTTGCACAATGTCAGGAGCTTCCATGGGTTTGCATCATTCTATCGACGGTTCATCAGAAATTTCAGCACTTTGATTGCTCCCATTACAGAATGTCTTAAGGCACGTAATTTTAAATGGTCTGAGGAAGCAGAAGTCAATTTTCAATTAGTCAAACAGAAGATGACCGAAGCACCAATCTTGGCACTCCCTAATTTTGAGAAGGTGTTTGAGGTAAATTGTGATGCATCGGCGTTGGCATTGGAGGTGTTCTGAGTCAGTCGGGGTAGCCGATTACTTTTTTCAGTGAGAAGTTCTCGGGATTCAAGAAAAATTATTCCACCTATGACCTAGAGTTCTATGTCATAATTCAGTCCCTAAAACATTGGCATCACTAACTGGTACACATGGAGTTCATTCTATTTACTGATCATGAGGCCCTGAAGTACATTAATGGTCAACACAAGCTGAATAGACGGCACACCAAGTGGGTGGCGTACTTGCAAGAGTTCACTTTTACACTCAGGCACCAAGTAGGGAGCCTAAATCGTGTTGCAGATACATTGAGCTGTCGTGCTTTGCTCCTCACCACTACTAGTACCAGGCTTTGAGACTTTTCCAGATATGTATGCAGATGATCCTTCCTTCGGCAGCATATTTCAGGAAGTAACTAATGGTCACCATCATGATTTTGTTTTACATAATGGCTATCTGTTTCGTGGTTACAGTTGTGCATCCCAGATTGTTCATTGATGCAGCAAATATTAGTGAACTTCACAACGACGAGCACTTTGGCCGGGATAAAACATTGGCCTTTATCTCTTCTGGCTTTTATTGGCCCAAGTTGACGAGTGATGTTGCACATTATGTGAACCGTTGTTATGTATGTCAGCGGTCTAAGGGAGTTCTCACCAATACGTGTATGTACACTCCCTTACATGTTCCTGAAGCTCCTTAGTTTGACGTCATCATAGATTTTGTATTGGGTTTGCCCCGTACCCAACGAGCCACGAATTCTATCATTGTTGTAGTTAACAGATTTTCGAAGATGGCCCATTTTGTAGCTTGCAGGAAGATTATGGATGCTACTCGAATTGCCCACCTTTATTTTCGGGAAATTGTGCGTTTATATGGCGTTCCATGATACCAAGTTCATCAGTCATTTCTGGAAGAGTTTGTGGGGAAGGCTAGGGACACAACTGAATTTTAGCAGTGCCTATCACCTCCAGACATATGGTCAGACCGAGGTAGTGAATTGGAGTTTGGGCAACCTTTTGAGGTGTTTGGCAGGAACTAAGCCAAAGCAGTGGGATTTAGCTTTTACCTCAAGCAGAATTTGCCTATAATAGGTCAAAAAATAGAACCACTGGCTTGAGTCCATTTCAGATTGTCTATGGTCAGAACCTATCTGGAGTGCTGGATTTGGACCCTATTCCACGCGTAGGATGTTTCAGTCTTAAGGCAGATGAGATGGCAGAGCATCTTCGGGGTATCCATGAGCAAGTGAAGTTGGCAATTCATGAGAGCAATACAAGGTACAAGGCTCGAGTTGACAGTCATCGTCGTCAGGTACTTTTTGATGTTGGTGATTTTGTTTGGGCTGTATTAACGCGTGATTGTTTTCCTGTTGGTGAGTATAATAAGCTTAAGGATCGGAAGATTGGGCCTTGTGAGGTACTACAGGAGATCAACAATAATGCTTACAGGTTGCGCCTTCCAAGTCACTTGAGGACCCCTGATGTCTTTAATGTGAAACACCTAAATCCTTGTTTTGTGGATCCCGCTTACAATGACTCGAACTCGAGGACGAGTTCTTTCCAACCCGGGGCGACTGATGCAGGAGGGTTCGAGTCAGATGCTGAGTTGTCAGATAACACGTTAATAGCTCTAAAGTATCACGAGTTGGTAGATCGGCGCAAGGATGGCAAGTGTTCGGGTAATTTTGGTGATTGTGATGTGTTTTGGTAATTTGGTCATAACTTTGGCTACGATTATCAGAATCGCGATTATGACCACAATCTAGAAAGCTTGTTTCAACGTGAACGTTGTGGTCACCCAGCTTCGCTCGGTGTGTGCAATTTTTGACCTCAAATTCCACTGTTTTCCCTTTCGAATTAAGATAAGTTTTGCTATTTTTGGTAATATTTCTATTACATGTTTGGAGATGATTTCTAACCCGATTTGGGCTAGATTTTTTGCAGACTACTTATTTTATTCCTTATTTTAATTTAGCTTGATTTTGGAATTTTGTCATTTTTGGTAAAATTCAAATTTTTGCTATAAAGTCCGGCTTGTTGACTTATTTTCATTATTGCTGAATATAATAAAATTTTTTAAACTTCAGAGACGTTTTCTCTGTATTTTTTGAAGTTAATCTTGTGTTCTTTCATGTGAATTTCTAGGTAACACTTACTTGCAGAATAATCAATATTCTGTTCGGCGTCACTTGAGGTCATACCAGAAGCACAAATTTAGTTTGCACTCAACAAAGTGCATTTTCTTGGTTACAGTGATGCTCACAAAGGTTACAAAGACTTAAACTCTTCAGTAATTTGTACACTTCAAAACATGTCATTTTCAATGAGCTCGAGTTTCCATCTAAGTCTTTGTTCAATGTCAAAAATCAAACTCAGTCTGAATCGCCTGAAATAATTGTTCTTTATATTTATCTTCCATCTGATCCAAACAAATCTATCACCATTCCAAGTCCTACTGATACAGCTCAGACTAAAGCAGCTCTTGGGTAACCTCACCTACTATCTAACTCAAGTAACAATCAACAAAAAAATGATCCTCATGATAACAGTCATAGTGATATTAATAGAATTGAGATTGAAGGCAATCTTGAACCAAAATCTGTAGAACTAGTAATCGATATGCTGCAGGATACAAAAATTCAGCAGAAAGGAGAAACCAGATTCAAGAAATGTCAAGAATTGAAAATCAACACCCTATGGTTACTAGAGGTAAGGCAGGAATATTTAAGCCAAAAGTTTACTTGGCAAAGTCAACTGAAAAAGATCTGAACCCATCTGAACCCAAAAAAATGTAAGAGAAGCAATGATGAATACAAATTGGAAAAAAGGCCATGGAAGAAGAATTCAATGCCTTGACAAAGACAAAATCTTGGAACCTTGTACCTCCATTTCCAACTTACAACATAGTGGGGAAACAAATAGGTCTTAAGGATCAAGTACAATACTGATGGATCAATTCAGAGGTTCAAAGCCAGGTTAGTGGCAAAGGGCTTTCATCAAACTTCTGGAGTTGACTACTATGAGATCTTCAGCCCAGTGATCAAACCATCTACCCTAAGGATCATACTTCCTCTGGCTATTACAAAAGAATGGATCATCAGACAGGTAGATATAAACAATGCCTTTCTTAATGGAGAAGTTGAAGAAACTGTCTACATGAATCGGCCAGAAGGCTTTGTAGATGAATCAAAGCCCAATCATGTGTGCAAACTCGAGAAAGCCCTCTATGGATTGAAACAGGCTCCTAGGGCCTGATATGATAAAGCAAAGGCTACATTTTTAAGTTGGAAATTCGGGCAATCTGTGGCTGATACATCTTTGTTCTATTTTAAGATAGAAAGGCAGGTGATCTTTGCTCTCATTTACGTTGATCATATTATTATAACAGACAATGATAAAGAACTAGTGCAAGGCTTCATAAGCTCACTCAACAAGAATTTTGCTCTGAAGGATATGGGATAGTTACATCATTTTCTTGGAATTGAAGTAGTATGTCATGACTCTGGGATTCACCTCACTCAATCAAGATATATCACTAATCTACTTAAAAGATTCAAACTAGAAAATTTAAAACCTTGTCCTACACCTATTCAGCAGGCAAAACTATCTCCGAGACTGATGGTGAAGTGTTGACAAACTGAGCTAGTTTCTGCAATGTCCAACTTCTACTCACTGGCAGGCCGTGAAAATGGTGCTAAGATACCTCAAAGGCATTATAAATCATGGTCTATGGATCCAAAGAAGTAACAGATTGAATCTAAATGGCTACTCAGGCGCTAATTGGGCCTCCTGTCCAGATGATAGAAGATCAACAACACGTTATTGCATCTATTTGAGTAATAATCTGATATCTTGGTCCTCAAAGAAGTAGCATGTAGTAGCTCGTTCAAGCACTGAATCTGAGTACAAGGCACTCGCTTCAATTGCTTCAAAAGTTGGATGGATTCAATCATTATTTTAGGAACTTGAGCTTCCATTAGATAGAACTCCAACTCTCTGGTGTGATAACATGAGTGCAGGAGCACTTGCTGCCAATCCAGTTTATCATGCTAGAACAAAACATATAGAGTTAGACATTCACTTTATCAGAGACAAAGTTCTAGTAAGAAAGCTTGAAGTGAAATACATACCTACCTCTGATCAAATTGCTGACTTACTGACTAAATGACTGACCCATTCGAGGTTTCTCTTCTTAAAGGACACGCTTGGAATCACTTGAGCACCATCCAGCTTGAAGGGGGAGTTGAGAATTCCTTGCTGTTTTTGGACCACCATTCTATTGAAGAAAGATTCCAACATGATCCATAAATAAAGGAACTAACCAACAGCTGTAATATCTAGATTATTCTTTTGGCAATGCAATATAATTATATATACAATAAGATCAATCAATACCTACATGGTTCAGCAATTATCTTCTTCAAAAGATACATATTTCAACTATCAGTTAGTAGATAAGCCTACAAGCTTAGTCAACGAAGTCGGTGGATTCCAGGCAAGAACGGGTTGATTTTTAGTGTACCAGAACAGCTTGTGAAAAGTGACTTTAGGGCATTGATGGAACAAGTTGAACCTGAGTTTGGGCTTAGAGTTATAATACATTATAATAATCCAGTTCAACAACTAATTCAAAACTATTTGCATAATGTAGGATTTAATATCAAAAAGTATCGGGGCTAATAAAGAGATAGTCCACCGAAATTGAAGGTGGCAGTTATAAATAAAGTCAAAGCGATGGCATGACTTTTCTACTCGAGGACAAAGGAATATGTATAGACCGATGTTTTTGGATACATGCATAAAAACTATAAAAATGCGATAGATTTTTCGAATTTGGGATATAATAATAAATTCACACAATCTCCCTCAAGCAACGAATATAAAAGTGAAAATGAACTAAATAGACCATATGTTCTGAGTATGATGACGAAAAGTATGACAAAAACGCATTAAGTATAATTATATGAGTACACATAATGGGTCCATAGATATTTATGTCATTGTACCCCATGGAAACACGCTCACAATACAGAATAGAAACTGTGAAAAAATGGCCCTTAGAGGGCTAGGAGAGGCACTTCAAATAAGATAGCTAAAGCCCTTCTCTTCAACTCAGTCACTCATATGGAAATGAAGTAAACGAGCGCACTAGATAATAAAAACCACCATCTTGTAGAGGTTGAAGGGTCACTCCCCAATCGTCAGTGAGTATCGGAAGACCAGAGGAGTGTACGAGTATTGCATCATCACCGAATGTTTCTCTAACATTGAAGGGTCCCACCGCTACCTCAAAGCATGCATCATTGATAAATACTGTTGACTTTTTGGGTACTCGAACGGAATTGCTTACTCCTGCACCAACAAACATCATATCAACAACTCCCAATCTTTCAGTTTTTCAATTCCTAATGTGCAATTCATAAATTAGCACGGTACACTTGAGAATATATCGTGCCTAGGCCATACTTTTTGCATGTAAGATAAAGAGTAAATGACACAATTTAAAGTCTCTCTACAGGACAGGAACTATCCAATCAAGAAAAAATTCATATGACTTAGCCTTTAATTGGTAAAGCTTTCTTTAGATTTAAGTCGGTCAAATTTCTTTTTAATCGTACATTTTATTGGAATCAACATTTTAATTTTCACTTTTTAATCAAATATTTTATGAAACATAGTAGCTCATAATCATAAAAAGTTTTGTCAAATGGGGGCTTAATCTTTTCTTAGATATAAATGTCCATTATCCACAACGTATGAAAAAAAAGTATATAACTGTTACAATTAACAGTGAACAGTGAACCTCAGTCAATTCATTGATATCCGAGATAAAAAAAAAAACAAAAAGTAACACACATTGTTAATTTGTCATTATCAGTTCTGAACAATCTTCTTTTAGCTAGAAAACATGGAAAACAAACCCTACTTTTTCTTTCAATAAACCCTAATGAAAGAGAAAACAAGGTGAAAAGTTTTTACCTTGAATGGGATTGATCGGGGATGGAACAGAGAAAGACGGAGGAACAATGGTGTGAGTAAAGGTTGGTGGTGTGGCTACAGCGTGACTTAGCTGTTGCTGCAGTTTAATCTTCTCATCTTCAGCTTTCTTCAAAGCCCCTTTATTCATCCACATAAAGTCACCGAGGAATAGATTAGACTGATCTGCAACATTAGGAAAGCAAAACTCTTGTGGCAAAGCAGCAGTGGGTCCTTGTTGCACGGGGAAAAAGAAGGGATCAGCTATCAAATCACTCGGAGCTTGAAAAAAGTGCTGATTCACTGAAGAAGTTGGGGAAGTTGACGCAGTTAACACAGTAGTAGAACCAACAGAAAAGGCATTTTCTGTTGAATTAGTAGAAGATTTATCTGAAGAGGAAGACGAAGAAGATGGAGCTGTCACAAGAGTTGAGGAAATGGTGGTGATGGGCTGACGGGATTGTGACTTGGTGTTCGTGTTTTGGAGTTGGCGTTGCTTTTGTTTGCTTCTTGATTTTCTGTTCTGAAACCAATAGAAAACATTGGCATCTCCCACTTGGCCATACTCTTGTAATTGAACCCTAATCTTCTTTATCTCATCCCTTGAAGGATTTACCATTCCAGAGTTGAAAATGGTTTCTAGTATTTGGATTTGTTCTGGTCTAGGGTTCCATCTTGGCTTTGGCTCTGGAGTTCTCTCTTCACCTCCAGCTCCGGCCACTGTTGAAAAATAACATCAATTACTATTCAATAATATATATAGGAACTCGTCCAACGTCCAAAGAATGAAAAGCACGTTGAATCACCTCATCTAACACATTTACTTACAAAAATTTTGCCCTCAATCAAAAACTTGATACATACTTTTCATAAAATTTGAGTGATTAATTACCTGATGTATATGTCGGTTTTTGGCAGCCGGTTGACATGATAGGGGAGTTGATGCCATGTAACCATTGGTGGTGGGTGGTGGTGGTGGTAGTGCAGGGCTTGGACTTGAACATGCTTGGCCAATGCCTATTTGATGAACCCATGATTGCTAAAATGATGATATGAGAATTATACCTGTTCTCTTCTTATAGCCTCCAGACCTAAATATAATCCTATTTTCAGTTTATTATGAATATATAAACAGTAGGTACCATCACCCCATTCATGACATTAAAAGTAGGTCTTTAAGTTAAAGCGATAAAGGAATGTAAAAGACAAAACCCGAAACAAGAATCGCCTGCAAAAGTGTAAATTAAAATGGAAAGAGAATTAAATTTAAAGTGAAGCCCCATACCCTTCCTTGAATATTTGCATTAAAACTAGAATATATCACTTGTTGAGTACTCATAGTACAAGTCATTACCCACGGAGAAGATGCAAAGAGAATATAACCAGGAGCACATGCTGCGGCTTACAATAGAATTTTCTTCAGAGAGCACAGGGGATGGTGCAGCTCTGATTTGTGCACGGATGAGAGAGAGAGATACAGAATTTGATCAGTTTGTCTCTTGGTTTATACGTTACGTGTTTTCAGAAGTGTGCATCGATGAGGAGAGTTGAAACGGGTCCTGTAAATATTAGTATATATAAGTTTATCGTAATCCAAGAAGAATCAAGCTGAACCAAAAAAATTGACATAATGTCATATGACATTCTATTATTGATCTGTTTAAAATACAGTCTATTTTTCCATTCAATTATCTACTGCCACAACTTCATTTGTCAAAGCATTTGTCAATTCATTCTAGCAAAGTGGCATAATCCATCCAAAATCATACTACAATGCCAGACAAATTGATATAATGCGAATTTGTTGTAGAAATAAATTGGGTCAAGTAGGCTTTTGGGAATCTTTGGCAAAATGCAAGCCAATTTTTAAATCTAGCACACCTCTTTAGATTTAGCAAATGGATTATGCCACTTTGCTAGAANAAGAATTAATAGATGTAGTGACACATGAAGTGGTGACAGAAGATGATTAGATGAAAAAAATTGATTGTATTTTAAATAGTTCAATGAGAAAATGTCATATGATATTATGTCAACTTTTTTATCACAGTAGCATGATTCTTAGCAAATCTAGCTTCCTATCATTTTGTTATGTAGATATCTTTTTCATTTTGTTGAGATTTACCGGACTAACCAAGCACTTTTTAATTGTGCATGCGTTATTGTTAAGGGCTGATCCGAAACTTTTCTTTACAAATATATTGTACTTTTATTATTTATTTTTCAATTTGATAGAGTCAAATATAATTGTAGGAGTACTCATGAAATGCTTATTCACATTTTGTGCTAATTGTTTAGTTCGGTGTTTTTAGCTTTTTAGCAATTAGAGAGATCAAGTAATTTGTACGTCTAAGAGTGAAAGATTAATGAAAGAGGAACCTATGTAATCATGGCGGTCGATTAACTTGAAAACTCATTTTAGAGGTCAATGCCCCCTCTTACAAATCATCATGGTAATTGTTTATTTCATTATGAATTCTTATCATAATCTTATCTGGTATTAAAGGCAGTTTTTTGATTCCATGGAAAGTGCATTCTTAAAGGCAAAATTATTACGAAAGAAAGTTGGAAGGACGTTTGCTTTGCTTTCGGTCACCATGGTTTGGATTGCAATGAGAGAGAGAGAGAGAGAGAGAGAGAGAGAGAGAGAGAGAGAGAGAGAGAGAGAGAGAGAGAGA